>JACEOJ010005720.1:152730-164832 GCA_013761285.1 Campoletis sonorensis | reverse complement strand
TCGAGAGTTCCTCTCCGCCCTTCCGTTACACGTTCGGGCTTAACAACAAAAATCTAAATCTTTACTTTTAATGCTTTTGAGTGTCCTTTATGCTCGTTTTATTTTTATGTCGATCTAACGTGCCAACGGGCTTGTTATTACATCGAACTACACGATTATGTTGACCTCGTGCAAAGTTCTAGATTGTACTCCCTTATGGAAAACTTCTTTTGCTTTTGAGGCTCTCTCATTAATTGCAAAGGTGTTGGTAAACCCTCGACACGGCACTTCATTGACATCAAAGAGAATTCTCTTCGACTGGGATGCATTTTTTTTTGTACTGATGCACTAGTGGTTTTGGTAATGACATGATTTTCAATGCTTGACGTGATTTATTTGGTCATTTATATTTCATGACAGATTTTGTTGATTTTCACTTGTATAATGAACATTTCGGTACAGTTTTCATGGTCATTTTCATGCACAACGAAATAAATGTTCGCTCTTCTTTGTTTTATTTAATCAAACAAGTTTAATCCATGGATTGTCGATCATTTTAGAAGTAATTCTCAATTACTTGAAATTAGCACAAAATCGATCGAATGATTTAGTGAAATGGAATCGGTTTTCGATTGTTTACTGTTCAAAAATGTAGCTGTAAGGTTTCGCTGCGTGTTCTCTGCAGATACAGAATCCACGTTGATTCTAAATATATTTTGCACGATCCGGAAAATTAGTGCGGAATACCCGATGAATTTTTCACGGATAAATTTCGCGCCGCTAAAAACAAATAAATACTGTAGGGATATCTGCGATCGGAGCAAGACCGAGTACATTTTTTTGTCATCAAAATATTATAGTCACTGAGGTAGCACGAGATGAACGAGGTTTGGTCGCGTGCCAAAATACTTCCGTTTTTCTTTCGGTCTTACAAATTGCCACCTTTCGCGCTGGACATCGTGTGTGTTCTCCTATGACCGTTCGCTGTCTGACTTTGCTTGAAAAACTACGGAGAATCCTGTCATAATGGACATGGGCCATTTGTAAAGTGAAATAATAGTCGATGCAACGGATGACAATAATCGTTGCTTTAAATCACGCGAGCCACCAAATTCATTGCATCCTATTTTATTTTTATTCTCCCGTTCAAATATAAATCGTTCTGACTTTGGTTCATGTATTGCAATAAATCATAAACAATCGTGAACGAAACACCATTTTTTTTTGCTAAAAAAAAAAAACAAAAAAAAAACAATGTCCTGAAACTGACCTTACGTTGAATGAAAGCCTTTACAGTTGGATCATAGCCACGATTTAATAAGACACTTGAAGTCTTTTTATGCCGTTTCAACGAAAGTTAACTACCCGATTCGACCATTAATTCTTGTTGCATTTTTCTCGAGAAAAAAATATCATGTAATCACAACACTTCTTTAGGTAAACACACAAAATGTTAATCATATTGTTTTCTCATGATTTGAAAATATCGCTTTCTTATTTCGATGTTTTACAAAACTTCAACTTTTTCTAATCTATTTTAATTTTTATAATTTTTTTAGTCTGTTCAAGAGTAAGCTGTTATTGCATTGTTTTCGAGTAAAACATTTCATTTAATTCCGACATTAATTTTGTCTGAATAAGTCAAATTTCGATAACGTTCTTCCGCATGATTTCAAAATATCGCTTTCTTATTCGGATTTTTATATAAAATTGAAGATTTTTATAATATTTCTGATGGATTGAATAATAAGCCGATGCAGTTACGATATCGACAACGATAAAGTTGTTTTACGACGCAATTTTCACGCCCGTCTCTGCACAATATTTATCGACCTCTATTTCTGCTGTTTTAACGAGATAAATTAAGCGTTTCCTGCATTATGTAAACACGAATGTTGTAGGCTCCATGAGTGTATGCGTAATTGTCGCCAAACTCTGGAAACTTCATCGCGAATTCATATATTTATATATGAATATGGAGTTGTCATAAATCTCAACGGTTGATTAAATCGTACCCATCTGTCTGACGTTCCTAAATTTCCGTCGGCCACTCAGAAGTACATTTAATGAAAATGATTAATTGGACAACAAAAATGATGAAGCGTTGTCGCTAATTGTACAACAATATGAATTAATTGAATTCAAATTTACGATTTTATGCATTGATGAGTATTTTGTGAGGGTGTAAAAAGGAGAAAAAAAAAGAAGTAAATAAAGTACAGCATTTGGTAAATGTATTATTCAAACGTTTATTACAACAAGATATAATTACAATAATCAATTGTGTATAACCAACTAACCCGAAGATTACAATAAACAACTTTTTTCATCATCGTATAAATTCGTTATTGCTATGTTTGTCGAAAAATTTGAAAAATTGCAAGAAAAAATATGTGAAAAAGACTTTTTATTTTATTTTTTTCTATCGCGAAAACGGTAAAATTTCGCATAGGCCGAACGAATACGATCGAACGGTGTGCGGAGTACGCAGTTTTACTGAATTACTCAACAAACAAAAAATATGATTTATGCAATTTTTGTACAAATTGTCGAATAAAATTTATTTTCAACTTCAACAAAGTTAATAATTAACGTCTCATCGAACGAAAACAAAAATCTTGTAGATTTCAATCACGATAAGGTGGCAAATAAATTTCGTTAAATGAAATCGTCGTTATTACAAAGAGACGAATAAATGTTCCTTCACGTAACCTCATCGAGAAGAATCATTCGAAATATATTTATTTAACATAAATAAAAGATGTCGTAACGTCATCTGTATCGTATTATCCCAAAAATTGACAAGGAACATTGGGAATAAAAAAATAATGGGGACCCACAGCCATGCGTTTTGTAATCACGTTGTCGCGACTGTTGTTCAATTTCTTCTTTCGTTTTTGATGTCTCTTTTTGTTATAATCCCCAATTTAGTAGTTTGATATACGTCAGATAAGATTTTTTTTCAGATTCCATCGATGAAAAATGTCCGATTAATCGTCCATTCTAATAAACAACCGCCTGACAGTTTATTAGAAAATGAACACGTCATTTTTAGCAACGACGTCGTGTCGAATTCTCAACTCGCCGATTCCAAGGAACAATCGTCGCGCGAGCCGAGAGTATCGACGGAGGCTGTTCGTCATTCATCATCAACGATTTCACAACTGTGATATTTGCTCGATGAGTCGAGCCAACTCTCCACTCCGCTCGAGGCGAGATCGTCGCATGAAGGCAATTCTGGCAGTGGCTCCATGTTAGGGGCACCGAGCTTCGTGAGATTGTTCAAAGGCCGATCCTTGGGTTTAGCACCGCTCACTTTGGATCATACAAGACATCGAGATAATAATAAACATTTAATTTATTGCACCGAGAAATATTCACTAAATATTATCATATTTCGTACCAATTTTTGTGATATTTAAGAAAACGGTACACTCACCATTGTTCGAAGCAAGTTTAGTGTCTTTGCGTCGAATGAGGGCCTGTCGTGAGGCCCTCGGACTTCGATATTCGCCGGTGATTCCTAATCCAGCACTTATCGAGGGCAGTCTTATATCCAAATGAGAACCTTTGTCTGTAACTATCTAACATGCACAAAAAACATTAGTCATCATTTGTTTTTTATTCTGGAACAAGTTTTTTTTTCTTTAAAGAAGCTCATAGAAGCAAAAATGCTGAAGAATATCAGGTTGTGGAAGTTTTTTATTTGAAAAAAATGGTTTTTATTGTAATTATACCTTATTGTTCATAGCATATAGTTTCGTAGCTATGTCACGAGCTACCAAAGTCGTTAAAACGGTTGCCAAATACGCCTCTTTTACTAATAAGTATTCCAGTGCAGTCCTTTGCCAGTATAAATATCTGCAAGAACTTGCTGCGACGATGGACACCTGGATAAAAAAAGTAGTTTATACAAATATTTCCATATGAATTTTGTCCTGAGATAAAATAGTTTCGTTCTCGAAGAAGTGAAATGATTCGTTCCACACCAGTCGATTTAGGTGATTCGGAATAATAAAATTTTCAAATAGCAAGCGCGAGGTATACGCGGCAGATGTCGATCTGACTTCAGCTATCGCCCAAGTCAAGCAGCTTCGGACGAAACCGATACTTGGTTGGGTGACCGCTTAGCCATGCATCAGCTTGCGAAACTGATAGATTTCTTTGAGAGTTTGATCGTGTTGATTTATTGAAACTCAGTGAAAATATAGCTGCTGTGATGCATTAGGAAAACGTAATTGTTGGGAAGACCTTTAAGGGTCTCATAGGAATATTGAACTTAGTGATAAAAAGTGGGATTAACGGGTCACGTAGTCAATTTAAATCATTTGTTTTTCGACTATTAAAATGTATCGATTAAAACAACGTTTTGGGTATTTCGAAATCCCTAACGTTGTCGATAAAAATGGAAATGTTTTGAAAAATAACGATTGGATAAGCTGCGGTTGTGGGTTTTGTGAAACACGCTCTGGCCCGAAGGCAGAATTGTTCTCTAAAAATCTGGTGCATGAAATCTCATAAAAACGGATCGTTCGATTTGCGACGTGAAATTTTTAATGTGTTTTCAGAAAAAAAAAAAATTAACCAAAGAATCAAACAGATTTCCGTCACTTTGACGCTGTATTTCTTAATTGCTTGGTAAAACATTTACCTTGAACTTGTCGTCTACGGAGGCTCGTGAACTCTCAAATTCTGGCGAGTCCAAAAACTCGCATGGCAGTATTGGGTGCAAAAAGTTAGTATCGCTGAGTACGTTGACTTTGCCACTGAGAAGTAAGCCCAGTCTGTCGGTTCTGGTTAAATTTTGCATCGCATAAGCTTCGCCGGCGTGTAACGACATTATGGTGGCAAATTCAGGTGATGCTAGTCTTTTGAATTGATGTCTCGAGACCTGTAATAAAAATCGATAAAAAATCTTGGCATCGAATGACTGTTATATTTGGATCGCGGATCAATATTGACGCTATAACTCTCAGTTTTATTTTCTTTCACGTTAACAAGAAACACGAACACGTGTATTCGTACTTTGAAAGGATAAAAGAGCGTGTGATAAGCCTCCTCGAGTTCTGGATCAAATTTCACCGGTCTCATCTGATAAACAATGTACACCAATTGGCCAATGTTGAGCAGCAGGAAGCCAAAGTTCCATGAGAATATATCGGGAGCGCAGATCACGTGCCAGGCCCATCCGGAAAGTAGTATGAATCCTTTCGACCGCGCACGCAAGCATAGCACGGAAAAGTAACATAAATATTTTTAAATGTAATTTATTCGTTAGGATTCTAAATCATTCATGATAAAGATTGATAATCATGCTAACGATAATGAAGACTAATAGTAACTGTGAAGTATCGATGATTTAGTATTCTGTCGTCAATTTAACTGACGATGATGTATTGATGGTTTCGCGTTAAATTATGTAATGCCGTCGATAAATTTTCAATTGAATGCAAAAAGGAAAAAAAAACATCTATAAATCCGTGTATTTTTTTATGGTGAACTTACCAACGATGAGTACCGAATGCATAAATAGAATTCCTTTCTTCGACGAGGGCGCAGAATACGACAGGGCGAAGCAAAAATTAGCCAATTGGAAAAGAACATGTTGGGGTTGTTGCCAGAGACAGAGAGCAGTGTTACCTTGAATTATGAATCAAAAACGAGTATGAGAACGATGCACCGTTTAAGGAAACGTGTCGTGTGTGTTGGTGAATTTTTAAGAGGCAGTGAATTTGTATATCTAGGACGAATGTGCATGGAGAACTGATGCACTTGTGGATCTTGCTTGGCGATGTGAATAACGGATAAAATCGAATAAAAAGAAAGGCATAGAAATAAAAAATCGTGACCTTTCACCGCGCGACGCTTAACTCGAAGAATGAATACTCACTCAGGACCGTTATGTTGTAGGTTGACAATGGATCGTGACCAAATCCTGGAGTCATTTTTGACAGAATAAAACAGTCACGAAGGTAACACAGTTATTTATTCTGAGAACAGTACTCGGTCGACTGAAGATTCTCGATTCAAGACGGAAGACACTGTTTTTTTTAATTTTATTATTATGCGCCACTGGCGCACCTTTACTTCATCCCTTGGCAGACGCGGCGTTTGTTTTGCTCGACCATCCTCGTTCCTCGGACTCGCGAGTCGTCCTGATGCCACGCAAATTCAACGCGCAAGTCCAAATGTTGCGCGCTTTACTACGCGCACGTGGAAAAAAAACCCCTACCAAAAAACAATCGATATTCCCCTGTGCTGATCCAGCAGCTTTCCACTACTACCCTCTTCCTCCAAAAGCACACTCCGATGGAGTAGATTTCTGCAATATACGTTCTACGACTCCCTTCGGAGCTTTTCCGAATATTTACTCAAAGCCGATAACCCACCACTTTTACCATCCAAAGTAGTCGACCAAACTATCGACTTGGGATAACAAAGTCAAAGAGAGACTTACGAATGGGCGGTTGTTGAAACAGTTCAATTCTGATTACTCGGTTGAAGCTATAAACTTTGAACGTCTTAGAAACTTACATTGATCTATGGTTCCATGGAGAATACCTGGGTAAATAGTGTAATAGAAATACTCACACAATGGAGAGTACAATTGGATTAGAACTGTTCAGCTTACAAGGGAGGCTTGAATCTTTATTATTTTTAAAATCTTTAATAAATTAATTTTTCAAAAAGATAACCATCTGCTCGGGTAACGGTGGATGGTGTCTTTAATACTACAAATTTTACGGTAGTAAAACTCATTTAATTGCCATCAGAAACCTATGGAACAATTATGAATCAATTTTTTATGACAAATATTGAAATTCGAAATAATATGGATTTTTTTCTTCGATTTCGTCTTTCAATTTTATGATGACATTACTATTCAGTTTTATTCGAGATAATATTTCAGACCTCTTGGTTGTCAGTGATTCACTATTTAAATCCGACACAATAAAAAGGACAGAACAAAGTACAACATCGATGCTCTTTCAATTTGGATTTTTTAATTTTCAAACTGAAAAAATGTATGTATTGGAACGACGTTTTTAAATATTCGGAAATCCATAACGTTGTCTGCGAAAGTGGAAAATTTCGTTAAAAAAATAACAATTGAATGCCTTGTGTTTGCGGTTTCTGTCGAACTGTTTTTCGATTAATGGTATTTACGGTGACAACGATTTCTACTGTCCACTCTAGCCCAGAATAAAACGATTGTTTTGTCCTCAAAAGCGCCAATAAAACTCGTTTTGTCAATGACTTTTGTCGAGAGCTTACAATCATAAAGTCAAATTAATACCAATGGTTTCATTTTCATTTTGTTATACTCTTGAATACAATGATAAGGTATTAAAAAAAAAAAACAATTGTTTGACACGAGATATTTCTCATTGTGTCTAAAAATAAACCAAAAAATGGATAACATTGATTTTTTTTTACGTTGGCCGATAATTTCATTGACAGCAGGCCGTGTGAAGACGTTCAATAACAGGACACACGCTGATTTCCACACAGACGGTGTATTTACGTAAGAGTAAGATAAAAAAAATGTTTTTATCCGTTTAAGGAGTGCTCGCAAAGGTCCGTATGAAATAATGGACAGGTACATTTAGGTCGAAGATGAGCCTGCCAGTACAAACGACCGTTGCAGGAAAACGAGGACGAAGATGGGATATGGAAGATGCAAGATGAGTAGTGGATGGATAATGCAGTGAGGTTTTATAAATGCTCGAAGGAGGTAACGATGCGTTAACTTTTCGTCGCGACACGTGTGGCATTCGCCAGCACACATGGACGATCCAACAAGAATAACCGCCCACATTTAGTCCAGAAAATTGCACATGTTACGGTCCACTCGCCTTGAATTAACCTTCTTCTTATTCTACTTCTACTTCTTCTTCTTCTTCTTCTCATCCTTCTTCTTCTCTTTCTCTCTTTCTCTCTTTTTTTCTGTTGCGAACGAAGTCGCTTAGTAATATTCCAGCAGGATGCGCCTTAAATGTTACGCGATGACCCGACAACATGACGCTCACGCACCGCGAGCTCGCGGGCATCGCCTTTCTTCGTTATGATGCAATCTTAAATTCTCCCGGTGTACCAAAGGATCCGGGACTCGCGAGCATCCACTTGTACACCGAGCCAAGTGGAAGAGACGAGGGACGAGTTATTATTTTTTTATCGCTCAACTTTTGAGCTCATGCTCGTAACACTTCGACAATTCCCCAGAGTAGGTCGTGGTTCGCCAACGGCACAAGGGTTTTTAACGTTCTGCTACTTCTTTCGAAAATTAATATTAATTGATGGCAATTACTGCTGGGAACATACAATTTTCGTTTTGTTCCTTAATTTCAATCGATCTGACCTATACGCGGTTTTTCAATACTTCAATGCAACGGTAATTCGCTTGGTCTGGAAATAAATCGTACTTCGTGTTCGTTAAGCGATCAATTATTACTTGTTTGTGATGATGAATTCTTCAGTAATTGATTCTTTAGTCTGCGCGTCATTTCCATCGGGCGAATTGTCTCTTTTTATTCGATTTTTTTTTTCAAAACAAAACTGTACTGTTACGTTGCAATTTTTCGATCAATTGACGAGAAAAAAGCACACAAACTGAAGAATCTTGATTTTTTTGCAAATTTCTTAGTTTTTTCGGGAAAACTTCAGAACCTTGCTTGGTTTCAAATGTCAAAAAAAATGCAATCACTCGCTTACTTGCATTTGTGAAAAATAGGAAGATCCCACGATTACGAACTGTCGCGATTATGCAGAAAAGATAAACATTTTTAATTTTCTTGCCTAATTTATAAAAAAAAATGTTTCTCAACGTTTTGGCGAAAGTGTTGTTTGAGAAAATGATTACGTCTGAAAATACCTCGATGCTTCCTCTAGAATCGTTAAAAAAGTTAACTTAACGAGGTACGATAATTTTTAGTGGCAATGCGACAACGTCGTTGAAGTTGTCGAGTGAGTTAACGGTCTCAATAAGTTCGAGTAATATTTATTTTTAACTGCTTCAGAAACTTGTTCGTAAATCCAACAAAGGATTAATTAACTGCCAAGAATGTGAGTGAAGCTGTTGATGCAACATGCGATTCGTTCAGCGAGTTGTTCTTTGTCGTTTTTTTATCAATAAACGTCAAATGCAACCTCTCATTATATTTCTCGTGCAATTCCATTCATCGTCATTTTTTTTGTAGTTAAGCTCTCATAGCATTCAATTTAATGGAGCGAATGACCAAAATTCAACGTGATGTCACCGAGCAAATTGATTATTTTACTATTTTCAGTCACAGGATCATATTTTTTTAAACATTTGTTTTTCAACCACTAAATTTCATTCGTCAATCATTGAAGTGTATTCTTTATCTTTAAATATGTATGTACAATTATTAATTCTTCGCAAAGGGAAAAATTAAAGGCCACAAATAAAAAATAAAAATAAAAAATAAAAAATAAAAATTGATATAAAAAAAATTATTAATTCTTTGCATTATTTGAATGCATATTTATATGTCGTGTTTCGTAGCTATTGGAAAGTGACAAGTTGAAAATGTATTGATGTTTGATGGGGTTCATATTAAAGTATATGTTGCTGATTAAACGTTGCCCCGTCGATGAGTTATGTTGAGCAGTTGTTCATCGATATTTCATTGGGATTTAGCTAGGTCGCATTGGAGGGTAGAGCTTAGCGAGAAACTCGCGTGAGTCGAAAAGAAAATATGAAAGAAAAAAAACGCGGTGAACAAGGGGGTGGAGGACAAGTTGAAAAAAAAAAAAAACACATAGAGGTAAGATATCGCGTGGTCTTTGTGGTGTTTGCTAACGTGCTTTCGAACCGCTCGAAATAGTCTCCCGTTAGTGAGGAATGGACCGGACTTTTGATATCTCTGGGTGGTGAGAAAATGAGGGTCTCTGAGCACATCTGATGCTGCTCGAAGCTTAATTAACAGATATAAACTTTAGTTAAGCTCGCGGTTGAAACTTCCAGCCCCGTATCGCGCTACGCTCGAGATTACATTGTTTCCAACTGCCTCTAAATACTTACCAAGAATCCAGGACATTGATCGTCTTGCGAAAATCTGTGTCTGAAAAAAAAAAAAAAAAAAAAAAAAAAAAACATCCCCTTGGCCTTGACTTTAAAAGCCAAGGCTTTTTCAGTCTTGGAAATAAGTAATTACGTTTGTATTCATCGAATTAGGTACGACTTGAGAATTGAGTATATTCTGAGATAAGCGGAAACCTACATTTCAACCTTTTCATTCGTTCAGCTTCATTATCCAAAAGTACCTCATTACTTTTTCAAAATGATTTCATAAAAATCATCAAAATTGAAATCTTAACACTTCAATAATAATTATTCATGAAATTTTGATCAAACCAGAAAAACAATGAGTGAAAATCGAGCTTTTTTCCCCAATTTACTACCTAAATATCGTGTTGTTATGAAAATTTGACGGATATTTGTAAAAGGGTTTGTTTTATACAGAAATAAATCGTACGGAATCATCAAATATTAAGACTAAGTGAGTTTTAATGAAATAGTGTAAAAGTAGTGTAAAAAAATCGGCGTAAAAGCATGGTATCGAATTTCAATATTTATATTTCTAAATATATACGTATTGATAATATTTGATCAGGGCGATTGAGAACCCTTGTGAGGCTCCGCAAATGTTTTTGAAAAATAGAATAAAATGAGAAATGTACATGCCAAGGAATGGTATATCATCGAAAGAATATAACGAACGATGCTCTTTTGCCAGGAGCTCTCGATAGTTAAATACCCAATATTGTATTATAGTATAGGGGAACCTTTGATTAACGAGGCCCTGATATATCGTTCTTGGAAGGGGCGCAGTCTCTCTATCTCTCTCTCTCTCTCTCTCTCTCTTTTTCTCTTTCTCGGACTCCTTTGGTGGTGCTAATGTGTGGACTGTTGAAAAAATTCTCTCATGCAACTGACTCAACAAAAACGAAACTAAAAGAAGACCTCATCGAGATTTCGTGCCATGCATCAGATTATTTATGCATGAGCTACACATCAATATCCTTTAAAACACACAAAACAAGTCCAAAAGTTATAAATTATTTTTACACGGTAAAGATACTTTAAAACAAATGATCTACGATATAAAATTTCTTTGAATGGGAGTCCAGACATATTTCGCGAAATATTATGTAAAGAAAAGTTTAAAGAGTATTCCACGGTGAAGCAATATTTCATAAAATTCAAATAGCGTACGCCCGTTTAAACCAAATATTTGAAAATTGGAAATAGCTCTCTAAATCTTCAATACGGCAGGTATGAAAAGTATTATTTTTCGATGTTCTTTAGCAGAATCTTGATTGATTTACATAATGATTAACCTCAATTCAATTATTGCTGATACTATTATTGGACTAATGGAATTCGTTCGAAGAATGGTTCAAGGATCAATATTTCATGAACACTATTTTCATTTAAATGAAAGAAGAAGGGGGTCAAACTATTGATGACTAAATAATGTCGAATCGATTGACCTCGTAAAAATATTTTTCGGGGTGTGGGCCAACCGGAAATGTGCCACAAAAAAGTGGAGGTATTATCTTTTCCTTTCGAAATTTAAAACGGACATATTTTGTTAATTTGACGTGGATCATCCACTTAAATCAAATTATTCTTTTTATTTATTCAACTTTGAGAATTTATTTTCATCCATTTGAATATTTGTATGGATACAACTGTCCAATAAAATCTTTGTTTCTAGTTTGACCGCTTTTCACACGAAAACGGTTTTAATGAAATCTCAGGCAGATCGTTTGAGTTTGTTTAGGTTTGTTTAGGTTTTAGATGTATTCTTCATTCGGTATTGATTCTATGGTTAAGTAACGGATTTAATGGGATCTCTGATGGATTGTTGGGGTTTGTTTGGGTTGAAGATTGATTCTTCATTGAGTATCGATTCTATAGTTAAGTAACAATTTCAATATCATTGTAAGTTGACAAAATAGGTCAAAAAATTTAATTTTTCCAGTGGGCTTTCCCCTGAATAAACCATGTATCGGAATGATGTAAATATAAAATATTTATAAAAAAGAAAGAGAGAGAGAGAGAGAGAGAGAGAGAGAGAGAGAGAGAGAGAGAGA
>JACEOJ010005720.1:112778-152720 GCA_013761285.1 Campoletis sonorensis | reverse complement strand
AGAGAGAGAGAGAGAGAGAGAGAGAGAGAGAGAGAGAGAGAGAGAGAAGAGAACATATTTCTTGTTCATAAGCGTTTTTCCTTTGAAGCAAATAGAATTTTGTTATTTCCAACTTTTAGATAATTAAAGAATTAATTATTTTGCCGGGCGTGCACGACATTCTTCAAAAAGTGTATAATTTTATGGAAACAATTTTCGATTTGATTTGACAGTTGACCCTTGCGAAGTGATTTTCTTTCACGACAACACTACAAAAGCAAAAAAGGTGATATTTTGGGAAAGCTTTTGGCTCGATGTTTTCATATATATTTTGGGATCGTTAAAGCATTGGTGAAAAATCGATGTCGTGCCCAAAAAAGGAACGAGGAACGACGATGTCATATTTTCTCGAACGATTTAGGTTTATTCTTTTTTTTTCATCGTCGCACTTTCACTTTCTTTCGGGCCAATTACTTACTGCGATTACTGCAACTGTAGATAGGGGAAAGGAGCGAAGGCACATAACCGCAGCCGTAATATATTATCCGGACAATATATTCCAAGGCCGTTTTGTTGCAGCGTCTCCGCTAACCACGCTCTTCTCTGATTCATGATCAATTTTATAACTTTCTTGCACCCGAATTATTCATGCGGATTGTCCGGCTCTCCAATTCTTAAAATATCTCCTCTCGAATTTCAAGGGCTTTTCTTGTGAATTGAACAAAATTTATTTTCATCGAATCAATTACATCTTACAAGCAAACATGAAATTTTATTCGATTATTTATTACACCTTGCGATTATATGTTGAATAAATTCATATCACTACTTTTAAATACTGCATAAAATTTTTTTAATATTGCAAAATGTAGAGTTACGTGTTAAAGAAAAAAAAAGAACTATGAGAAGAAAGGTTATCGCGTGGGAACAATAAGGAAAGACGATATTTTCAAATCTCCATATACACCGCAGCAGAGTTCTTACAACACGTGGTAAAATCTGTAGGCGATTAAAATGCTAAATTATAGATAAAACTTTTGTTCAGTTTATTCGAACTATTAAAAAAAAAATGTCATCCATCCCAAGGACTTGATATCAATGTCCTACATCCCAGGCCAGTATAATGCAAAATTCGCACAAAGTGATAGTCGTCGCTTTTAAAAAAGACTTCAGCGTTGAGACACGCGCGTAAACTTCCCCAAGCATTTACCCTGAATACATTGTAAATCGAATAACTTCACAAAACGATGCTCCTTAGGAAAAAGAAAAGATTCCATGACTTTGATAAATAACTTTCCAACAGTTCTACACCAATAAATCCACCTTTATCCGGAAATGACTTTTCTTTCAATTTCAAAATCCCTTTGAGGAATCTTTGTCAATGTGGCAAACTTGGTCGCAAGTAATTTCAAAGTTTTCGACCCACCACTAGAAAAAAAAAAAAACAAACTTTTGGAAGTTCGACATTGATTTAAAACGAGAAGGTCGTTTATTCAACGTGCCAATTTTATCACCATCATTTTTTTCAAAAACAAGAGCTGTACATAAAATTACGTAAAACTTAGCGTCGTTGACAATCTGTCGTTTCAGAATACTTTTTAGTTTTCGTATTACTAAATAATTAGGACTCGAGTTGCATCGTAGAAATGCAATTAAATTTCTCTTATTTGAAAAATCAACGAAACTACTCATTAAAAATTATTTTCGGGTTGGGATTCAACGATGTTCATTACTAAACAAAAAACAACTTCATTTTGCACGTTTTTTCTGAAAGTTTACATGTTTTCGCTTTCTTGTAAAACGCAACACCTAAGATTATTAGATTGTCCCGCAAATTGCATCCCAGTTATCAAAATTTAACCGGAGCTTTAACTTTTGAAAGTGACGATGACGAGACTGCTATGTTAAAAGTCTGCGATGGATGTATGTCTGTATTTTTTTTTGTTCAACATCAACGCAATCAGATTTCAATCCTACGAAAATAAAAAATCAATCACTGGCAGTGCCTAATGAGTGAAAAGTTGAGAAGATAATTTAATAAATTATTGAAAATAGAACAAGCCGCCGTGGGCAAAATTTGCCTCGTGAGAATTCGTCGTCTCTTTCTTGTGTTTGCGCTCATACGAAAACTTATCAGTATACAACGTTTAAAAAGACTTTGGAGAGTTAGAAGTTATCGCTAATTTTCAAACGTTGGTAGGAGTAGGCAGTCGATTGTCATGGCAGGTAGCGGAAAGTGCCTCCGTTCGGTGCATTTTTTTGTACTCATATTGTGTTTCAGTGTCGTACAAAATCAAGAAGAAGTTTCAATTGAGCAGGGAAAAATAAGGGGCAAAAAATTGAGCTCAAGAAATGGCAGAATTTTTTCTGGTTTCCTCGGCATACCTTACGGTCAACCACCAATCGGTTTGCTAAGGTATTAGAATTTTTATCAATGTGAGAATAAACTTTTTCACAGTCGAATACACGAGTCAGTAAAAAGAATTTATTTAACATCAAATTACAGTCGATTCCTTTACACGTTTCTTGACACGAGAAAAGAGTCTCTTGTTTATGAAGAATCAATTTAAAAAATAAAATAAAAATCGGTGCAAGTGGTTCGTTTCAGGTTGTTTCTTATAATTACTCATTGTTCCTCAAATTTAACGATCTTCTAAACTCGAAAAACGTTTCTTTCGCAAAACCAAACGGAAGAACGTGTTATGGATATTTCGTCACAGTGATTTCTGACAGTGAAGATTGCAGGCTCGATGATTAATTGTTAAACGGTGTTCACTGAAACAGATTTAAAAATCCTGTGCCGGCGGATTCATGGAACGGTACATTCTTGGCAGACAGCGATGGTAATCAGTGCCCACAACACGACGTGGCTGGCTTACCCGTTGGTGATGAAGATTGTTTATACTTGAACGTGTATACACCGAAGGTAAACTTCGCCAGTTACTTGATCTCTCATGTGGACGTTGACAATAGTTTGTTTTCTAATTTCTTTTTTCTCTTATTTTCGAATATAAATTCGTCGTTTTGTTATTCAAGTATTTTTGATCCCGGAGATGGGGAGTTCAAACCAATGAACTTCTATTGAAACGTACTATTAAAGTTAAAAACTTGGATGCACAGATTTTTAGGATCGCTTATTGAGAACCTGAACGAAAATTCTAAAGTCAACAAAACTTTTCGGACAATGCTGTTGTCAATTTCGATATTGTGAAAAAAAACTGGATCTTCCTCCTTTTCTTATGAAAAACTTCAGAATAGAAAGGTTTGAAAAGAAAGAAAGAAATTTTTGTTGAGAGAAAATTGCTCCCACGATTAGTGGAAAATGCATTTTTTCATGAAAAAGTACGAATTCCGACCGCTGTTTACGTCTGATATTTATTTAAACTGTCATATTCCAGAAACGACAGAAAATAAAAGTGTCCCAACAAATTTGAAAACGTCAATCAAAAACTCGATTTAATGACTCCAATTAAGGGCTTACATGCGTCCAATATGAGTTTAATTGTAAATTGTTCTCCGAGTCTTCGACATGGACAAGAAATGTTATTCAAAAGTTCCACCTATGGGGACAATGTCGTGACGCGACATGTGATGGTGCGCTCCGGGGATTGCCTCGAGCTGTTCGATATTTCGAAATCGCTTTTTGTTTTTTAATTGAAGTATTGTTCCCTCTAAACTTCGTTCAGCCAATGATGTTGACAGTTGCCATCGGCGACACTGTATTACGACAATTATTTTTCTTCCGAAAAAAATAAAATCGTGATGTATTTCTTGCCCGTCATGTTAATAACATCAAATGAATATATATTTTAGTCACTAACTATTTTTCGTTGTATTCGTTCAACATGAAAAACATCTCAACACACTCATTTTATCAGGTGCTGGACCAATTTACCCTCGTAAATACATCGATATTTTACTGTTTGCACGGAAAACAAGAAACAGTTAATATCACAGGATAAATCGTAAACAAAACAGGATACCACATTTAGTTTTACAATAAAACACAGTAATGTAAATTCTGTCCTACAAAAATGATGAATTTTACAGTGTGGCACGGCATAGTCTTACCCTTCTTCCGACAGTTCATGACATTATCTGTGCATTCTGTCATTTCTACAGTTGTACTGGTTTATTTACAGTGTGGCACGATGAATAAATCGGTGTTTTCAGTAAAAATGATCATTGAACTGTTCAAATGACTTTGGACTGCACTTAATTTAAGCACTGTGCTTCAGTAAATATCGCTGTGCAATCGCTCGAGTCCAATGCGAACCGTGTACCACTGTATTTTAAACTGTTTCTTGTTTTCCGTGTGTTTGAGATGTGATAAGCATTGAAGCTCATCTTTGAATCTTTAATTTGCAATATTTTAGACAAATCCGAAAGTCTTGTACCCAACCATGGTGTATATTCATGGTGGTGCTTTCATCAGAGGGAACGGTCGTTCAGACTATGCAGCCCCTGGGTACATAATGGACAAAGACATCGTTTTCGTCTCAATGAATTATCGTCTCGGCGTGTTCGGTTTTCTGAGCACGGGAGATGCTGAAGCACCTGGAAACTTCGGACTTAAAGATCAGCTCTTAGCGCTCCGTTGGGTTAAACAAAACGTTAAGGCGTTTGGCGGTGATCCGGACAGAATAACACTCGTCGGACAGAGCGCTGGCAGCGTCAGCGTCAATCTTCATGCTTTGTCTGAAGCCAGTACCGGTTTGTGTGCTTTGTTTTCATTCATCATTACGCCTTTATGTACCCACGTGTCACACCATATTTATAGAATTATTTATAGAAATGGACAAGAAGGTTCAACAGAAAAAAGTTCATTGAACTTCCAAATCTTGATTCATGTGCAATTTGATTACTTTTATAAAATTTATTTTTATTTATTTCTCGATTTATTTCTGGAAACTACAAAACCCCATAACTTTTGGAATTTATGGGAAACCTCAGCCTCCGCCGACGGAATATCACTTATTACAGTGAAATCAAAAGCTTCATGAAAAAAATATAAAAATCCCATTATTTTTCGGAAAAGAAATCAAACTGCACGGTTACCCAAATCTTTTGGAGCTTTGATGGAGCTTCGAATCAAATTTGTATTCGTGTTCCATTTTCGGCAATAACACTTTTTTGCTACGCCATTCTAATGAACGTTGACATTTTTATACCCCGTAATATTCGGTTCATTCCAATCTGAGGAATAATTTGAAAATAACCATTGCGTCAGTTTGGTTGAAATACTAAACGCGTAGATATTTTCGAAATAATAAAAAATGTAGATTAATCTGGTTCGACGAGTTTTTGTGACATTGGCCACTAATGACTCGTGTTAATCTGACGTGGGTCAACAGCCTTTTCACGTAAATGACTGTCCGAGTGATAGTACGAATGTCCTTCAATTTAAAAAATCCAATATTTCTAAATTTTTTAATCTATAGCTATAGAACAAATTCGAAGATTTCAATCAAAGAGAAATTATAAATTCATAAGTGAGAATCATTGATTCCAAACAAACCCAAATTTTGTCGTATCAATTTTTCATGTTTTTTCTATAACAGGCCTATTCAATCAATACATAACTCAGAGTGGAAGTTCATTATGTTTCTGGGCATATCATGACATATCGAGTTACAAAAGACACGCGACCGATCTCGGCGAGTACGTCAATTGCCCAACTTACAATTCTGAAGCTCTGATCAAGTGTCTTCGTGGCATTGATCCTTACACTCTCATTACGACCGATATATTCACCGGTATTTCAAAAGACATTAACACCTGGTTGCCTACCAATGAACCAGAACTTGAAGGAGCATTTCTCACTATGAGTCCAATCGAACGACTTCTCGACAATAAATTGCCTGATTACCCGTGGATTTCTGGTAACGTCGCTGATGAAGGACTTTTGGTATCAGCACGTGAGTTTTTTTTTTTAATTCCTATAAAAAGTCTTCGTGAAGAGAAATTCAATAAATTTGTTCTCGACTTTTACTACAACTTCACGAAATCTATCGTTACGTCTTAGGTTTCATTGTTCGATTAAATCATCATGCGTCAGAATGATTTTTCATCGATACTTTCATGACTCCTCTGATTGTTGTTTTTGCTTCATTTATTTCATGCAAATTATCATGAATTTCATTTTGAAGAGCTTTACACGAATGAGACTCTGTACGACTACATAACAAACGACATCTATGAATTTTTGCAATTCTTGGCCACGAGCTTCATCGAGGTTGATAATCCAGGGACGCTGCCCGCGGATGTTATAGAGTTTTATTTTACCAAGTTAAATTTCAATGATAAGGATGCTGTAAGTGTGCCGGCAGAAATTGTTGATCAAAATGGAATTAGAACCATGAGTTTTGCATTTAACGTCAACTGGAGTTTCAATTTAGTCTTCCTACGAATTTCCAGGTTATCAAAAGGATAACGGCTCTAACTAATGACGTGGGTTTTCTACTTCCTGGCATCCTCGAAATGCAAATAGCACTAAATCGAATGAAGAACCCTTTTTATTACTACTCGTTTGGATATCGTGGCACAATCAGTGAAACTGACAAAGTTTTACAAGACAGTAGAAACGTCGGTGTGACACACAGTGACGATTTGATTTACATTTTTCCATCGGAAAACGAGGTGATGGGTGCACGAGGAATAAAATTTAGCCGAGCTGACGAAAAGATGATCACAATAATGACAGAACTATGGTCATCTTTTGCTTATAACGGGTAAATTGCTTTTTCCCATCGATATTTATAAAAATAATTACATTTTTCAAGCATTTTTTTTCTATTATTTATTCAATTTGATGTCCTGAATTTTCGTAGAGTTCCAGTCACGAACTACACTCGCAGCATAAACACTTGGAAACCCTTCGACGTAAACATGAGATATTTACAAATTGGTGAAGGCTCCGATCCAACGTTGATCCTTAGAAATAATTTTCAAAATGATCGAATGCATTTTTGGATTAAGGAACTTCTTAAAATAGCCTTCAGGACGCTGACCAGCTACCAGGATGATTAAAAAGAAGGAAAAAGAAATGTAAATATGTCAATAAACAATACGAACCAAGTGTTTATCGTCCATTGACATTTTTAAAATCATAGTTTTCTTAATAATTGTCTCTCGCGAATATTATACCGAACGAAAGAAGACTAAAACCTCAATTTTAAAAACCGTTTGTATCGCCATAGATTTTCTGGTCAATATCATTTGTGCAACGATCAACTATGGACCATTATCTCCAGAAGTCTCTCGGGAAAAGAGCGAATCAATGAAGTCGAGTGAAGGAGAATGGAAAAAAAAGTTTAAAAACCCCGGAGGGTAAAGAAGGCACACTGTAAACAAAAAAAAAACGTTCCAGTAACTATAACGATAAAACACTGTTGATGGTTGTGAAATATTTTTACATGTTTCATTATTTCGTGCACTTTCTCTGTCCCGGACAAAACGTCATGTGGAGCTTATCGCCTCGAACGACGTTGCGCGGAGCCAATTTTTCACGCATTAGCTGATTATTCATTTGCATTGCTATCGCTTCGCTCGCTTTGCATACTTATTAGGAAATCAAGTAAATAAACAAACTCGAATATGGAATTGCACATTTACTTGCGAAGCTATCTTTTTGCTTCCGTTTTAAATAGACTATTGAACCTCTGCCATCATAGAAAGGATTCAAAGTCTGATATTTCAACTACTGATACCAAGTCAAATGAAGAAGATTGGAGCTCGTTCTTTTTTTCCTAAAACTAACAGAAGTGGATGAGATAATCTCATACACTTCTTTTTTTTTTCCTATTTTGTGACAGCTCGAAATACGAAATAAAACTACATTTTACCGAAAACGCCCAGTATGCTGACAAAAGGTTTAAAAACATGAATGCTGACGAAGGGATTAATCTTTAAGGTGATGGATCAGTCACGGAGCCTCATCTCGAATTTTTAAAATCAAAACTTTTCGATGTAGTTTGACTAATCACGAGAAGGCTCTGTCAGTGGACGCTGGACGATGGCAAAAATACGTTGACAGGTTCTTCTTTTTTTATGGTCAAACCGTGTCAAAAATTTTCCATTTTGAAAATTGCAGCTATCTCTCTCTTACTCACAGTGGCGAGATAGCGACTGATCTCTCACGTTAAGCGGTGATTACCACAAAACTGCGGATTCGCAACATCGAAATCGTGTTTTTTTAAAGTTAACTTTTATATATTTTTTATTTAAAAACAATGTTTACATTCGAAACGATAATCTTTCCCTTCCTAAGGAGCTTTTTATCCAAAAAACTGCGACAATCAGAAACTTTTGGATCGTTTATACAAAAGTTCGACAACGCCAACCCCCAAATCACCCTAGTGTGGCGGTTACGCGTTCTCGGTCGAAGTGCCGTTACTACGAGTTATTTAAAAATGCAACTTCATTGGAAGAATAAAGTTTTAAACTTAGCATTACTTCGAAAGGGGCACCAGCATAAATGCCAACTCCCAAATCGCACTAGTGTGGCTGTTACGTGTTCTCGATCGAAGTGCGGTTACTAAAAGTTGTTTAAAAATGCAACTTCATTGGAAGAATAAAGTTTTAAACTTAATATTCCTTCGAAAGGGGCACCAGCATAACTGCTGTGGAGTCTCAGCGGTGAATCAGCATCCCTTTTAGACTTCAGACGTTGCGCCGTTCTGGTTGCAGCTTCGATGGATGTGCTCTTGCGAAATGGAATCTATGAACGTTGCCAGCGATGGAAACTCTGGAAACTTTTGAATGTTGCGGGGAAGCAAATTCAAGCTACGTTCACAGATAGCCCCGGGATACGAACGATCGTTAATTCATTCTGGACGGATCTTCAACCGAACAAGAACGTCAGTGCGACTTGCAATATTTGTCGTTATAAAGGAGTACAATTTCTCTGCTGAGACGACGAGCAAACTTCCAAGTCCCCCAGTGTTTGCTTCTGCCTTTCGATCTACGTCGATCTTGTTACATATATATTTTGACCTCGTCGTGTTAAGGGGAATGTCATTGTGACGGATCAAAAACTTGTCAACTTATGGACAATTCCGTTTCACAGTTATAATTTATTATTAAGGATTATTCCTGGTAATTATACGAAGTTTATGTCGCTGTAAAATTTCATGTGATACTGCAATAAGAATTTCCTTTCCACCGAAGTTCTCGTGGAGAGAAATGCGACAATGAAAAACAAATTTGTTTTCAATTTCTATGTGAATGTGGCTGTCGCTGCGCGTGGTTTTTTTTTTTTTCAAAAATATGACAGTAATTCCAAAAGTGTGCGTCATATCGAAAATGTTTGAACCTTGACATTGATTTTATCTTTTGGCTTGGAATTCTTTTTCATAACATGTACAGAATTTCAGCATATTTCGAATGGTTTTTTTTTTTTTTTTAAAGAAATATAAAACACATTACAGGAAGGAGAAGAAAGAAAACCGCGTGGAAATGTTGAAGAACTGAGAAGTTTTTAACTTTGTAAACGTGAAAAATGTTAAAAAAATTAGAAACTTCATTAAAATATGTTTCGATCTAAAAATCACAGAAAGTAACATTGCAAAAGAGACAGTTTTAGTAAATGCAAAGAAATTGCGATCTTCCAAATTGTCTGCAGTTTTCCATATATCCTTACATTTAGGATGAAGCAGAAAAAAAATGAAATTTCTTGATCCGTCGCAGTGGCGTTTCCCCTTAAACTGGTCGACATTAAACCTGGAAATTTTCATCATTTTTTATTTATTTATTTATGCTCTTGTGTGACACTGCAGCAAACGCTGATTCATATTCTAACAATCAATTTTTCTCGAATATTTAAATTCTGAAATGACAGTGAAAAACTAATCGAAAAAATCGTTTGTTGTATTTTCGTTGTTGTTATGTAACCGGAAGAATGTGATTGATCGTATGTGTTACGTGAGACGAAGAAGAGCAAAATCTTTCATTCAAATTCTCCGCGGCATTTTCACCCTGGCATCCGTGCGAGGAATAATTATTTGATGAATTGCATCTATGCCGAGGTTTATTGAACATATTCTCCTGGCTCGAAGAAATTCGCGTTTGCATCTCATCCGCAAACTCCGGAAGTGTAGCTCGTAGATTTTGCGTAAGAGTATACATTCACGGATACAGCATCCTTTGGAGTTCTGTACGCCTCCGCTCGTCGGCTGCCTCCGGGCTCGAGTACAGTCGAGCTGTACCAGAGCAAATTTCAGCTGCAGAGTGGCATTTCAAAAAAACGATTTTGTTTCCGGAACACGTATGAGATGGTCGAAA
This sequence comes from Campoletis sonorensis, assembly GCA_013761285.1. Lineage (NCBI taxonomy): Eukaryota > Metazoa > Arthropoda > Insecta > Hymenoptera > Ichneumonidae > Campoletis > Campoletis sonorensis. The sequence continues at coordinate 142,460 of JACEOJ010005720.1, read as the reverse complement.
AATAATGAAAGTTCCTTCCTCCTTACATTGCCATCTCAAAATTGCAAACAGTAAAGGAGAAGAAAAATAAATATTTCACGAATATAATGCAGAGAAAGAACAGAGGATCGAAAGATTCAAATCTGGTCGCAAAAATCTAGTATTTTATAAGTCACATATCTTCCTTCTACTTTGGGATTCAAAAAGAAAAAAAAAAAAAAAAAAATGTGTGGGTGTGTTGTAGGAGGATTATTCACGACGAAAGCGGAGCAAGATCCTTTCAGTTTTTTATCTACGGAATCGCGCGTCATTTTTCATTCTCGCCTTTGGCGTACGCACCGTGTAATGGAAATGTGTGCTCTTTCGTGGTGCGTGAAACAAGATTTATTGATCCCACGTTCAAATTCTATACCAACGAAGTTGGTATGTACGTGCAAGTGGCCGAAAAGAGAAGCCCTTCTTAATCGAATTTTTTACATAAGCTTTTAATAAGTGATTAATGGCATACACTTTGAAAGAACGTGCAAAGATATTAATTAATTGATGTAAAATTTGTTTCTTTTTATGGAATATTTGCAAGAAAAAAGCTCTACATTTTCTTCTGTTTCATTCCGGAATGATGCGAACTTTCGTTTTTTATCCATTCCTTTATCTGAGAATTTTAATCGCAATATCTTGGCGATGAAATTTAATGAACTCACTTTACACGCTGTCCTTTTCTAGGAGAAGACAATAACGGCAATTTATGGCTGCCCAAATGCTTGAGATATTACACACGAGCGTAAAATATTTGTAGCACTCAACAAAACGTGGTCACGGACCGTTGGGGTCATTTACGCCAGAGCACTCGAGAAATAACGCATCGTAAAATTGGATCGGTCAAAATTGCCTTGACTCTGGTAAAATAACAGCTGACGCCTGTCAAGTTATTATCGCACTGAGTGATTTTTCCGTCAACATTCATGTCACGAACGAATGATCATTTATTGAGAACTATATTTCTGTGCAGCGCAAGCTGTTCGTATTCCACTTCATGAAGATGATCGAAGTTATGACTCAAAAATATCAAATTAATTCTTGTCTTTCAAGGCGGAAGCCTGCTTTAGATAGCTCAAAAAATCATTTTTTTTTTTATTGCTAAAATTTATTCCGAATATATCTAAGAATATGTATGTAAATTTATCGAGGCTGATTCGGAATATTTTCAAAAATACAGCACCAAACGTGGCCGGGTGTCAAACAGGTATACGAGCCCTCGGGCAGCTGGAGCGCGCGATTGTAAACTTTTAAGACCGTTTTCTCGAGTTTTTGTTTTTACGATTTTTCTAAACTGGTGGGCGCAATTGCTAGAAAATTGGACGACCAATTGAAACGAAGCAAGGCTTGTTAGACTCAGTTTTGTATTCTTTTCTATTTGAACTCAAAAGATTCACGAAAAAAAAATTCTGAACAATTTTTTTCGCAAGTTAAAAAGATTTTTTCGTTATTGCAAGAGAATTTTTTTTGTCAAACTTGTGAACACTTTTGAATTTTATAAATTTTTAAGTTCTACTTAGTTCATGTAGAAGATTAATATATGAAAATCCAAAAACTTTTTGAATTTTTTGTTTTAGACGAAAATTAGAAGCTCCATCTTACCCTCCGATGTGAGACTGCAATTACGAAACGTGGCAGAAATGTGTATGGAAGCTAACTGCCTTTGAATATTTCTTTCTAAACATTTTTTATTTAAATGTTCAAACGTGCAATAAAATTATCTGAAAATTTAGCTAGCCTTGCTTTCTTTCTCTGTTCTAAAAAAATTCCTCGAAAACGCATTTTGTAGGCCGTATAAAGCCTTAATATCTGCCTTAACATTTCAAATACGAAACAAAATCAATGATTACATAAAACGAAACTATTTTCAAGAATCTGACGATTTTTAAATAATTTTTTATCTTCTAATCAAGAATTTGACATTCTTTGTAAACAAATATTCATTTACCGATCAACTGAGGTCGAGTTGTTGTATTTAATAATTGCAGAAAAACGGTTTCCATACCAAACGTACTTTTCGAGCTCCGATGACTTTTTCAATTTGAGTAAAAAAAAAAAAAAAAACAAAGGGTACACGGAGATAAATGGAAAACCGAGGAGCAAAAGTAAACCAGAGGCGAAACAATCGTGGCTCACGATCATTTGAGTGCGTCAACAAGACTTTCGTAATGCATTACGCAAATTGCATCGAAGACCAAATTACAATGTGTTCTTGAATTTTTTAGGCCGAATCCCTATTTCAAAGATCCTAATGACGTTGTAACAAAATGTTAAAAAAATGGACACTTAGATAACTCGACAATTTTATTGTATTTCGAACCCAAAAATTGCTTTCAAGGAATCTTAAAATATCCGGAATTCCAAAGCCACACATACCCTTGAATTAGCAACAACAAATTTTTCATTTCATTTGCAGTAATTCATAAGTTTAGCGAACTATGTTGCAAGAAACATTATTAATAGTCTCGAATTTAATCCTCTCTGGGATCCGTAGGTCGGTTAAAAAAATGGATTGCTCAAATGAGTATAAATTTTGTGGATTTTCTGGCAACAAGGACTCGCTTAATCTGGCTTTTTGCCAAACAAAATATTCAATTAATTTTGTAAGTCGTTGCTCTCGACGGGATTTACGCGTGCCTTACCCCAACAAGAATGAGTCTGCACTGTGTCTGCTTCGTGCTTCATCATTTGCTGGGCCATATCGAGGGAAATAACTTTTCACATTCTTTTATATTCCTGTTTAGTCGCGCGTAAAACTTTTTCAACGGGAACGTAAGATTTTCCAGCTCAGAGTCTGAGAAGTACGTTGTGCGAATATTCACGCTTAATATCGAGTTTTTTTTTGTCCTTACCACTTTTTTTTCAAAGACTTTCAGCAATTGTGATACTAGGATTTTCATTATTTTTCAAACCAACAATGTAACTATGAAAACGGAATATATTAAAACCAGCGTAGAAGAGAATTTCTCCAGACGAATTATGTTAGTAAAAAAATGAAACAACAAGTAAATTGAAATCAAGATTTGATGAGAAAATCTTCAATAAAGCTTATCGAACAAATTTGATTACATTTTTAAATAAAACTCCCATCACCGCTCTAAACGAGAAATCTGCTTTCAAAACTTCTCCTCGTGATCTCAATTTTTAACCACTTAGGATGAGTCGGGTAGAAAACTCAAAGCCGAGAAGTTTCGAACAAGGACGTATTTGAAGTTCGACATAGACGAAACGTGCTATAGTGTTACTTTTGCAACTAGCAGTCGCTTCACGCCAACTCGCAATGACATTATTCTCACCCTTAATCTTGAAACTTTTCTGATCTCAAGGTGTTAAGCTTACAAGTAAAAAAAAAAAGTGCGACCATGCCACGAAGATAAAAACACAATACTGACAATTTGAGGCAATAAAAAAATGCATTAGACAATTAAAAATAATAATAATTGTATGCTTTGAGACATGGTTAGACTCACGTTGTCCCACCTGTTTTCATTTTTATTTTTTTGCAGCTTTTCGATGATCAAACTACTATTCATCAAACAAATAAACATAAAACTAAATATAAGACAAGTTTAAGCAAATTTTTTAATAAAAATTGAGATCTCTGTGGGAGGACGATATTTTCAGGGTTTTATATTCTCACTTGATTTTTCCATGTCAGCAAGATTTTTGGCAATTCGATAAATTATCACGTATGACAAATCCAGAGGTGTATCAGGTGTCGTAATCTAGATTCGTGGCTGAAATACGTGTCCTACACCGGAATATAAGCACATATCATAGTGAATGATGACGCTGTAGAATTTACGTACGACCTATAGTAATATAATATGCACGATCATTATTCCTCAAATCAGTAGCAATATCTATATAGAACATAAGACAACGGAATCCGAGCTCTGGATATATTTCCTGGTTCATGAGGGAGAAATCTAAGACCCACCGAATTACGCAACGGCAATTCATTGAAAATAATTAATCGGTCTTCTCAAATATACGTCTGCTCTATGGAACTTTGAAATAATAAATGTTGAAGATGTTCTGTCAAAATATCCATCCAGTGAGGACGCTGGGAATTATTTAAAAAACTTAAAAATCCTTATGAACAGCGTTGTGAACTAGAAATTAATCGAAAATAGCTGTCGACATCGATTCCAGTCGAAAAATACCAAAAAGAACGGAAGTTATAACAGTGAATGATTGTTAAACGAATTGTAATTGATTATTCATGAATTATTCATTATTCATTGATTTAATTTAAGAATTTATTCATCATTAAGCCCATTAATGAGGGATTAGGAACAACAAATCCTCCATCCATTGGGTTATGTGAAGAAAATACTTTATTCATGCAACATCTTAAAACGAGGATAATATAATCGTTGGTGAAAAATATTAAAAAGAAAAAAACCATAATATGAAAAAATCGATTTTTTAGATTTAAATTCGCACAACTTAACATTTATATTAACATATTAATTAAAAAGTAAAATCAGTATTATGTCGGATTTGCTTTGAATTATCAAGTTCATTGGAAAAAATACGATTTGATTAAAACTCAATCACATCTGACAAATTATTACAAATGTTCCAATTCCAAATCGCACATACATCTGAGTTCTGAATATCTACGCCATTGCCTGTTGATGCAGCCTTGAAGTCAACGCTTAACTAAATTCACTAAACTTCCTTCCAGATCGCTGGATCAATAGCAAAGTGTTATACGATATTTGTGCATCGAGTCATGTCAGTGTCAAAGACTCAACGTAAGCACCTGATTCGTGTCTAAACCGTTTCTCATAGACGATGAGATGCATGTATAGATTCAACTCCAACGACGTGTCAAAGTTCAAAGATGCATGCGCCGTCGCTCACATTCACTTCCATTTTTGCTCATGGCCTTGTCGAGTTCCAAAGGACAAAATTCGCTTAGCGTCTAGATTTCTATGGATCAAATCATGCAGCAGATAAATCAATTTCCGTTCATGACTAGGAAGTCAAGATTATTTCAGGTCAATTTTTCAATGTAACCAATCCAAACACGTAGGATCAGATATTTTAAATTAAAAAAACAAAAGGAAAATGATTCAATTATGTAAAACGAACGTTTCGAACGACATTCGAAAACTTGTTTCAAATGAGCGGAAATTCTATCACAAGCATCTCTTCGATAACGATGTTCCATGTGATTACGTTTAAATCTTTATTCCTTTTCAAGATGAACGTAATAATAATTGAAGAAATTTTTGAAGAATAGTGGAATTGAGAAAGATGCTGTCGTTTAAATCGTCGGTTCGAGTTTGTATAATAATAATAATAATCACCTCGACAGAATTTCTGGAAGACCCGTTAAACGAGTTCGATTTACAATGGTTGTGGTCAAAACTGGACAGCAATTGAGGCTCCGTGTCATTAAATCTGAAACGAAAAACCCCAAAGCCACACGTTTGTAAATGACTCACTGCTATGTAATGTGGACCCTGTCGATGGTCCCAGCTCAAATCCCGATGGCACAATACTCCGTTAACAACAAGTTTGAGCCACATCCGGGTGCTGTTTACAGAATTTCGAAATTTGCATCTTTATCGTTCACAAATAATGCTGTAAGTGACAGATTTGTGTGTTTCTGGACCTTCGAGCATTAAACTGTATGTGTTTGTGCAGAGTGCCGATTATTGAGTCAGCGGATCAAAGCCTAAAAAAATTGAGTGCTGAATCATATCGATAGAGTTTTCTCTATGGCTTGTAGATTTATTCATCGATTTTCATTGATTTTTAGGGTTATTTGGAACCAACAGAAATTATGAGAAACTGCCTGCAGCGCAGAAACTGATGCACCAGCCGGTGTATGTCCAAGCGGTCACCCAACCAAGTGATGACCTCAGCCAAGCAAGTCCGTTTGTGAAAATGACTGAGACCTCACACTGACCACTCATCCATCCAGTCGCATTTGACAGCTCCTACATATTCATACATTTGAATTGTTTCAATTTTGAGGATTAAAGTATTCCAGTGAAAGAATGTGTGACATTTTAATGCACCCATAGCCTAAGAACTTTTCAAAAAGATAAATAAAACTGTGTGTTAAATCTGAGATCTATATCTCAATTTCGAGGCGTGCCTCTAAGATGAAAATCCAAATCACTTCTGACCTGATGTTCCATCTTAGACGCTCTCCAAATAGGAGATGACGTAGGGAGAATCGATCATGAAAATCTCGGCTTAAATCAATCATACGTTTTTCAATTCAATGCCCCATTGACAGAACATCAACAAATTGGTAATAAACAATAAAGTACGACGATAAAGACGTGTGGGTGTAGCAGTTTGAATTGAAGACTGTTGAGCATATCATTGTGGCTGAAGACGTGGGTGGCGGTTCCCTCCAGTTCATGGTTATTCTCCACAGCACACTTGAATGGATGTCTATTTTTTTTTAATATTTTGTAAACGCTTCATCAACGCTTCAACTTATAAGCTTTTTCAATTTATATCTGGATTTTTGGAAAGTACTGTAATGCTTGAAATGACAGATGAGATAATGACAAAAAAGTACATGCATAATTCTTAGATAAGAAATTTAGGCAGAATATCGTGATAATAATTAGCATCAGTAGTGGTCCAAGTATGAATCGTTCAAATTTCAGTATTAAAGCTTATTATAATGAATAATAGCCATCACGCGAGATTCTAGTTTTTAAATATCAGACTTTCACATTGCATTAGAAATTGACAGTCTCTAATAATGGTAATCTATGATTAAAATTTCACATGCCAATTCGATGCCGAATTTAGCATCTTTTGAATATGCAAAATAGATTTGTCTAATCAAGCTTAAGCAGTTTAATAACAGTTGAAGTTTCAAGAAAATATTTGATTTTATGTATTGAATTATGAGAAAATAATTTTTTTTCGCATTCCAGGTTGATATGTCGATAGGAGTAATTCTTTTTTCAAAATGTGGTCAATTACAGTCTCAAAATTAAGGCGACTCGATTGATCCGGCAAACGTGGAAAACGGTCGAACACTCTGCAATTTTTTTGTATTTCTTTTTAGCTACATTTTCATTATAGTTTTCGAAGAACTCTCCAAACATTAGCAAATTTTAATTATGCACTGAACTACAAAAATATTGCTATTTCGATATAATTCAGAAAAAATATTGTTATTCCGATATAATTTAACTGCTTTTTTTTCCCCATATTTCAATGAGTTCGATAATTAAATAATATACGGTTGGGAATCAAAGAACATTGAAATTTGACGTTAAAGCTATAATCTTTAATGCATTTTGTTATCGTACATCGAAGCGTACACATTTTTGACATTTTGGGAACTTACAGTGTGCGTAAATTTTTATTATTTAGGTAGGTGAGTGTGTTTCGGTAGTCGCGAGAAATAAATTTAATGGAAGATTATTTATCTGAGGTATTTCGCCGAGATCACGTGGGTTACAGCATCAAAAATTTCTTTCTTGTTTTGTTGTTTACGACGAGAGCGTCGAAAAATTTCTCTATATATGTGCCAAGCGTCGTCAGCGAGTAACGACCAAAACTAAATTCTGCGTTGCTATAGAAATGTTTCGATCTGAGCAGATTTCTCCTAATTAACATAATCTTTCCTTCCGACTATGAAAATCCTATATTCGCGGACGGTTTTTTCATTCTTTTTGTAAAGCTGACCCTCGCTTTGGTCGGCCTCGTAAAAACTCGATGTCACGATAATTATCACGGTGATTATGTGCGATTAATTATCACCATTTTAATCGTACTGCGATAGGCCGATTTGCAGACGAAAGACTGTGACAAATATCAAGTAAACCCGCGTTCACTCTTTTCTAAGGCTTCATTAAGGCTTTACAGCGGCACGTAACACTCGGAAATGGGTGTATTTCTTCTACTCACATTTTCAAGCCGTCGCCCTCTCATGAATCGCTAAATTCGAAAGTTTCAAAAACTTTGCGATATTGTAAGTAATTTCGTAAGATTTATGAGAAATAAAAAAAAAAAACGAAATATAATCCTCAGAATGGTATGTGTTTCAAAACAAATTCGAATGAACCCAGTTGAAGCGCTGGAGCTTTGGTTTTTGTTGCCTTTTTAGTTCATGAAAATTCGTTAGACGTCTCAAAATCGCGACGAGCGTCCAACCGAAAGGAGTGGGTGTGAGTGTTTTCCTGCAGGTTGTAGGAAAGCACCACACGTGTCATTAGCACGCGCGCAGAATTCCTTGAAAAATGCGGGAATTTCCAAGTACCTGGCAAAAGGCGAAACACATTTACGTACTGGAAATGTGTGTCACGAATCTATAATTGTTGACTTGTAGGTTAAAATGTGCAGTTAGTAACAATTGTCAACAATGTTTGTTCATTCACTGCACTTTATTTTATTAAAAGACTATTTAGGAATTGCAAATTTGATAAATGATTAATTACTCCATTGATAATGACAAAAGTAAATGCAAGCGATCCGCAATAAAGGTGAGCTTACAATGAAAAATGCAACACGGTGGATTGATGATTTAGCACACTTCGATTAGTCACAGTCGATTTGTTTTTTACTGGCCCTTAAGGAATGTGTGACGTCTTTCTCTCCAGGTTCAGCGGCCGGTCAAGTCCTCGTTTCGGGGGCCTAAGGCATACCTGCATATAAGCGGCAGAAGCCCGGAGGGAAAGGAGGAGTGAGTCGAACGTGCATACACACTTTTTTGCGTATGTCACGCACCGCTGGCGATCTCCAGCGACGAAATAAAAATACGGAAGGTTCGATGGAGGAAAAAAAAGTGTGAATAAAAAATAAAGTGCCGGAATATAAAACGACAAGAATGGAAGGCGTGAGAGAGGTAAGGGCGTATGTTTTGGCGAATAAGAAAAGATGATAGCGGCCAAGACTTCCTGGAGGAAAACTGGTTTCAAGCACAATAAGGTTCTCGAATATGCTTCTCTCTCTTTGCTCTCCTATACCTACCACACTCGCAAGAACTCTCGCAGCAACAACGAAACATCTTATGTGTACGGATCTCCTTAAAATCGAACCTGCTGCTGAATCTCGGAGAGAACCTTGCGACGAAAAAAATTCCTTCCCACGCGCTATCCACCTTTCGTATTACACACACTTCTATATTTATGTAACCGAAAATAAGGAGCTTGCGGTCAGACAACCGTTAAACTCCAAATATCGAGCTGAACCTCAAAAATAACGGTTTTGAATCGCTATTTATTTTCGAAATTTTTTTTTCCACCTCATCAACGAAGGGACCCTCCATTTGGCTCGTTTTTTTGTTACACAGTCTTTCCAATTGAAAATATTGTTGTAGTGATTCACTACGTGTAATTGAAAAAAAAAAAAAAAAAAACACAATCGTTTTTGTAAAAAAAGCTTGCAATAATTTTAAGCTTTTCTTGAATCCTCGAATAAGACGACATGCTGATAAAACGAGAGAATCAATTTTAGACAGAACTCATGCAGATCTTTCTGTATTGTCGAATTGTTAATATTTTTGTTGATGCAACAGCTGAATATTAAAAATAGAGGGCATAAGTTAATGTCTGCTCTTGCGGAATTCGTAAAAGGTAGTCACCGAAGCTAATCTTGAAGTACAATTTTATGAAAAAGCTCCTGAACGCGAGTTTCCTTGTAATTTTTTCAACGGATGAATAGCATCGAAAGCAGTAGACAGATTCTTATTTTTTGCGTCGAAGCTGAATTCTTCCTTGGAAAAAAAAAAACTACCAGTTTCCACTTCGATGAACGGTGAATGAAATCCTATTTTGTAGAGCCGCGATGGATTTTTTTGCACTAAGCTAAAGAAAAAAAAAAATGAGTAAAACATGGAGGACGTAGCATCTGGAAATTTCTCGATTACGGAGGTTTAACAGCATCGTTACGTTATTTCTTCAGAGTACTCTGCTTCAGCGTCTATTTTTTACTATGTTTTTTTCTTCACATCTCACAATCCAATACAAAGACTTCTCCTTGCAGACTAAAATCCTTGAAGACATCAGAGACTCATATAAAAAGTACTGAGCCTTTGAAAAATTTTCAGAACATTCCCGGACTACTTTATGTTCTCTCTCATTGGTTTTTTATTTTATAGCATAATAAAAGCGAAGACCTACTCGGAAAGCAAAAAAAAATCTCAATTGGAATTGTTATGACCGTTTTAGTGATTAGCTGATTAGCCGTTGACTGATTAGTAAAGCAATTTGATCAAAATTTACAAAAATCTAATTACTCCAGTCTCAATTATTTAGTGCAAATAATTAGTGTTTATTGTTTACATAATTTCTTTACTGCTAGTGTCGCTGTAAATGTGCAATATCATCAATGTCAAGGCCGCATTATGCTCTTGATCTTCGCCGAGATATAACTAACTTTCTGTTTCTTCCCTTTCGCGCACATTGCACGTTCATTCTGCCGTGCAACCTCCATTCCATAGATATATATGACGTTGAAAATATAGCCGAGAGATACGAAACAACAAAAAATAAAATACGAGAGCTATAAATTATCGGTTGACCGACGTACTTCCTTCGTAAAATGCGTCTCGATGTACACACGTGAAAATTTTATATCTATACGTAGATTTTCTATACGTAATAACGAGGATAATGATGCCAACCTAAATGCATAACGAGGACGAAATACACAATAGCCAAACTGTGCATATACATATACGTATGAATATAATTATCCGCATCTGCTTTTGGCCAAAGATCAGTAAATTCCGATTCGTATGCTGTTACTTGGTCGGTCAGTAGCGCGGTATTTCTGACACACAGTTACGCTCGATCTTATCGGCTCTCTTGGAGGAATTTTTTAATGCCAGGTTTTTTAATTACCCTATGCCCCGAATTTTACATGCTCGATATGTCGAGCTACTGCGTTTTTGCTACATGTGCAAAATAACAATCGATTATGGATTTGTATTCAGGGATAATTCCATTCGGTCGCCCTCATTTTAAACAAATGCAGAAATTTTCAGGATTTAGTTAATCTGCACTTTTTTTAACCAAGAAACGCCGTTCTTAATATTACGATTATTTATTCGTGTTGTCGATATATTTTGCAAGAATTCCGACGATTTATTGAATCTGCAGTACTTTTTTTTTTTACCAGAAATCGATATTTAAACGAATAAATATTGTCCAATTTAGAAATTGAAATTTCTTTTCAGGTAAGAGATTGAACAATCAAGAGTATCAAAGTTCCTATTTCTTCCACATTTTTTTATTAAACCTCTGCCTCATATTTTCGGACAACTTCATATAATTTTACGTTAGTCAAGTCTGTTAACGAAACAAAAAAGCAAAATGAAAAATGAACTCGTAAACCTGGGCCCCAACCAGTTCCCCATTTTCGTTTAAGAGAAGTTGTAAACACGTCAAATTGGTTTGCATAAAACAAGATTTATAAGTCAAGTATAGAGCTACTGTTGCACGTTTTTGTATCAAATAGTGATGGTCAACGCTGATGCCCCGTGAGCGTGAAACTTGTCACAGTGTCCACACAACACAGTCCTCAGAATTTTATTACGATGCACCTTGTGAGGCGGGACTACAATTACGCCGCAACGGCATTAGCTTTGACCCGTAAAAGTGACACGTTTTTTTCCACCATGACCTGACGTCTGAATTTCTAACACGAAATACTTTATTCCATCCATGGTGAGAGTGTTTTTTTTTTTATAGTTTTTTTTTATTTAGTATTATTTTATGTGAATGAAAAGGAATTTTGTTATCTTTGAAAAGTAGAAGAAGACGCATGTGTATAAAATGATCACGACATCACGATCACTTGGTTGGTTCAGATTGACACGAGAAAAGTTGACTAAAAACAGAAAAACATTTAGTGTTACTGATGAATTCACTCTTCGATGGAAACTTTTCTTCGACTGTAATATCAATTACTGACTGTTTTTACTGTTTTAATTATGATTCAAAATGAAAGTAATTTTTTCAGGATTTTACCTAATTATGGAAATCATTTGTAGTACCGTGAGAATTTTCATCGTTTGAAACAGAACAGAAAGGTAAGATTTTCGGGCCGATAGGGTCATTGAACACTCGAAGACACGTTTAAACATCATTTGGTAATCAGTTATTCAACCGTTTTGTCGAATTCACCAGTACGATAATATTTCAACTTTTATCTTAACTTTGAATCTGGTGTATGGGACACTTTCTATTTTCTTTTCTTTTTCTCCAAATGGTAAAGCGTATCGGAAATTAGGAAATTTTTTGAACAGAGATAAAGCAGTTTTATTGTGTGAATTCATTTTAGTTTGACTTCTGGCCTCAGCAGCCATAAATTTCCGTCACTTGGAAATTTTTCCTCACAGTGAGTCATTTGGACTTCGTATAAAAAGTCCAAGATTTTTGACCCAAAACAAATAAATTACTGAAATTTGGCATCCCTTCGAAAAAAAACAAAAAAAAACTAACTAGAGTATCACAAAATCCACTATAATTCTACAGATGATGGATGGGAAATACAAAAAAGAAAGAATCTATACAATAAAAAAGACTAGCCACTCGAACGCCCAAAAAGTTGGAGTATTTGTTTAGCTGTTAATTTAAAAAATCTACTTTTTGGGACTAAGGACATAAATATTTCTCTCTCTGGTATTTTCGGGGGTAAATCTATAGTCAAATGACTGCGAAAAAAATGCGAGAATGTCTGTTGTATGGTATTCGTGTCTGCGATGGTCGAAAGTCACTGGAAAGTTATGTACAACCAAAAGGTTTTTTTAACACAAATATTGTTTAGCCTTATATCGTGCTGCTTATTATTCCATTAAAATGATTTTTTTTCCTTCTAACTAATCCTGATGATCCTCTAATACTCTAATCTCTTTATGACCCTCGTGGAATGTGAATGATTTTACTACTCATGATAGAAATAACTAATGAAGTAACGAAGGAAGTATATGTTTTATAACGGCTGCAAAACGGCTATCACTTGTCGCCTGGGGGTTCAATATCGTTTTTGCGCATGTTTGATGTTGTAAAAGTATATGGCAGTCAAGCACATAAAAATCGTGCGGTCCAAAAGAGCTGAAAAAAAAAAAAACACAAAATTAAACGTCAAAATAATCAATTAGGAATGCTCAAAAAAATATTTTAGGCATCTGCATAATCGCTAACGGCATCATACGGTTATTACTTTGGCGTATGTGGACCTGTTATCATACAGTTATGTTAGCGTATGAAAATGTATTTTTTTTCCTTCGAAAAAATGCTGGGAATCAACTCCTTTGACCCTCCAGGTTAGAAAAGTTGCGATAAATTCGAATAAAAAGTAATGGTTTTTAGCAAACACTTGGTATCGTTTTTTTTTTTGTTTACAATGCTCATACGATAGCAATAAAGTTCAATATTTATTGAGGGTTTAGCTCCACAATTCAAATCACCCACTATCTCGACCGGGTTATTATCACAAACAATACAAGTCAGAGTCGCGCACGCGAAACGACACCCCGCAGGTAGATCGGATCTTTGAGATTTTGAAGCTCGATAGTGTTGACCGGTAGATATAGTGGACATCTGAAAACATTCCGTAAGAATTACGTCATCGTTCTCGCGTGTCCTTAAACTTAGCCAATTAATTCAATAAGCAATGCGGGTGCCACGTCTACGTCCGTCTTGAGAAATGCGAGGACATCGCTCTCAGGATACAAGGACTTTTGATCCTTAGTGTCGTGTGGTTTTCGTCACGATGAAAACATTTTCAAGATCATGGTTAAGTGAACTCTCAGGTCAACTTACATACATTTGTTTCTTCGCTAACTAAGTGCTGAAGGTAATTAATTACGTGAAGATTGGTGGATGGTTGAATGTAACACGGGACAATAAAACAGTGTCATAAAACGAAGAGAGAATTTTTGGATGACGTCTGGTGTGAACGGAGTCTCGAGGTCAGTGGACTCGCTGAACAAACGGCTGGATGGCGACCTCAAGATCAAAAGAGAAAGAAGGAGAGAAGGAGAAAGAGAGAAAGAGCAATTCGCAAGCTTTAACAAGAAGATTTACATGGCTCTCTCGGGGGGTCACACGTGCTGAGCATCGGGAAACCCAGAGCTAAAAAGACACCTATGCTTCCTTGATATACGATGATCGTATTTGGCCACGAAAGGATCTGGTCGTTGAGGCGCCATACATTAACGTAACTGGTTGTATGTACTTTTCGAGTTTATCTCGGTGCATCGTGAGACCATGTCTGAACGAACAGATTGAAAAAAAAACAACATCAACAAATTTTATTACAGCACCACTTCAACACTGTCATTGAATATTAAGTTTTCAAAATTATGAAGATGATAACAATAAGAAAATAATTATATCACCATTTTTTCAAATCTTAGACGAATGTTTTGCTTGAAATGTTGATTCCGACAAGGCGAGAGTTTGGTGATTCAAAATACAGTCAGGAAATTTGTACGTGACAGTTTCGACAGCTAAGTGAAAATGCAATGAACTCCAAACTTGCTGGGTATAATTTCGTTGAGACAATTGAACACGAATTACTGTGGTTTGTTGGAGTCTCAAATATTTTACTGTTAAGGTAGTTCTATAGTGACATCCATATCGAAAAATTGTTCTTCAGTTTTTGCACATGCGAAATGGTTTGCAAGCATAAGTTAATAAAGAAAACTTATTGTAAATTGACGAAAGAACAACATACTCCAAATTTTTTTGAAAAACTAAATGTAGCTTCTGTGATGTTGCATAAAAATGTTTGCAAAGTTTTAGAAGGATTCACCATGTAGGAGCCAAAATATTTATTGATGAAATTGTAACTTTTAACACGAGCTCTCACGAGAGACTACCGAAAATTGTGATTTTTACAAATAAATATTTGAACTTCCGGTTGGTGAATCCTTCTGAAATTTGTTACACACGTGCATATGACGATAAAGAAGATTTGTCCAAATTTTTAACAAAGTCTTAAGAAAACGATATAACGATAGAACTACCTTAAAAGATAGATTTCAAGATTCAGGCATTGCGCTGAACGAACAGACGTCCCAGACTCACAAATTTTAAGATTCTTAACATTCAAACATTTACATACATCGATATTTACGTGATGTAAATTTCTATCTTACCTATGAAGTCCTTAGAGAACACAAGCTCGATCCTGATCTCCTCATTTATCATGGAACAAGCTTTAGCAAAAAAAAAAAGCACCATCGGAGGTAACATATTTGTTTACAAATTTCCAGTAATTTTGGTTTCTTAAATCCAGAAATATGACATATTCACACAGCCAATAAAAAATATTAATAGTTCGAATTCGACCTTGTTTGTCTATAGTTTTTATATATTCACAGCGATGATTTATTTTTTTTTAGACCAAATGAATGCCACAAGGAAATCGATTATTGGGGCAATCTGCATTTTTTTCTACTGCAAAGAAAAATCTAGTTGCCTCCAGTGAATAACCCGCAAGTACTTTGGATTATTCGGATCTGAGAATGACGTAGAATTGCTTAAAACTACATACCGAATAGAAAGAGGATCCGTCTGCAATATTTAATGATGACACGATGCTTTCTTACTCACAACAAATCCATTGAATCATTGCAGATTCAGAGAAATGAAATGTCCCTCGACTTATTCCGACACTGATCGAGAGTGTCTATTATAATTGTATGAGATAAAATTCTATTTGGATGTTTCATCCAATTGACATGTTGAATATTCTTAATTACTGTGAGCATTAGAAAGTTCGATTGATTCAGTAGAGCCTGTTACACGCCACCGGAATTAAAACTAGGTATTGATTGAATCAACAGAACCGGGTCTATTCGACATCAATGTTTACCTGCACAAATGAACACGAGCAATTTGGAATTCGATTTATTCAATCACCGTTTTTTCGACCAATGATATTGCTTGAAGAGTATTCGTTATTTTTTGACGTAAACGAAACTTTTATAATCGCGGCATAGACTGAAAAGAAAGAGAACCGGTTCGGTAACAGTGTGCATGCGTTAACGTTCGTACGAAAAAAAAAAAAAAAACTAGACAAGGCAACATTGAAGTGACAAAAGATAGCGGTGTTTCAACGTGTCTGGACGGGAGGCCATCACGCGCTTCAAGGACGTTCCACACCTCGTTGAAAAGTAACGCGTGAGTGCGAGCAACACATTGGTTAGAAAAAAAAATACTTGCGAGAGTCATTTTGGTGAGGTGGGGCGTCATTATCGAACCACGACATTGCTCCCACTTACTAAAGCCTTTTGCTTTCACTATTAAGAGAAAAATATCGCGCGTTAGAGAAAGTGACTGGTATGAGATAACGAAAAATAGTATGGAATTTCTCACATTTTTCAAACACGTTAATCTGCTTATTAGTTACTTTTTCAGCTTGTACCACAGCCGGTCTATATTGATCATCAATTTAAAAGTGTCACGAGCAAGCTCTCCTCAAACGTTTTTCGAAAATTCTCGTGTCGTTTATCGTCGATAGTTGTGAAGAGTTCGGAATACCACGGCGCGTGGATCTTGCGGAAGTTTTCGTTATGTCGATTGGCGATAATTGACAATTTATTCTACACAAAATTGGCTCTATGAGAAAGATTATAATTTAATTGATTGGAAGTACTACTGAATGAATTAATACTGAAGAATAGAGCAACAAAAATTGCTTGGTAATCCGCTTGTTATGGACAAAAAGAAGATTGTTATTTTTAATATTAAACCAAGTTTACCGAATGATTCAATTGACTCTAGAACATGAACGGTAAACAAGGAAAAACCTTGTGATCAAAAAACAATCGAGATAGATACGGATAAGAACACTTTTTGCTGTATCGTTGTCCTCGCACGATCGAAACACTTAATCAAGTTTTCTTCGTCCTAATGACCGACGTTTGTCGATTTTTTTATCCCCATTTTTCCCTCATCAATTCTTTCAGTCTCGATACTTTTTCTTTTCCTCGAGAACAGTAAATATCGAGGCAGTGTAGCTTCATCACGCGGTACAATAGACTGTCTTTATCATTGTCTTTTGCACTTTTACATTGCTCTGTTCATAAGGTTTTACCTCTTGATTTTTTTCCTCATTGATGTTTCTCTCATAACGTTTTTTCATGTTATACAATTCAATCAAATTATGATAATGGCAATAATCAAAATAGAACTGTTGACATGAATCCAGGTGACGTTAAATTGAATTAATTGTTCACTGGGAAAGTCAATTTCCAATGTCAGTTCGAACTTCCTCGTTTACAGACTTTGAACGATGGGCGATCTAGCGGCAAATTGCACTTTATTGATGCACTAAGAAATTTGATGTCATTCACCATGTTCTATATACATTTATGTATCGATCATACAAAAGCCATTGAATAATACGACGTGAAATAAAGGAATCAATAGAATTGGGGTCACAAGTTTTTATGAACAATTAAGAATCGATTTTTTAATACGATTTTTTCTAAAGCCACCAGGCTCATTATAAAATATTCCCACTTACTGGAAAAGAAAAATGAATGAAACCAAAACAACAACACTGATACATTGCATTGAAAAAAAATTAAAAGAGCGTAAAACATTTTTGTTTGTGCATGGAATCTGGAACTTTTATACGTAATCCTCAGAAGAATTTCCCCTGTGGACGATTACCACACGACATAAAGAAACGTTTTTTAAAACCTCGATATATGGCGCTTCCATTTTGTGGGTAGTAAAACTTTACTGCTCACAAAAATCTGTTATGTACTTGTATACGAAAATTGCAAGTACATAGCCTGCGCTGTGCGTCGCGAATAAACCACAATGAATTCACCGTTGAGAGAGAACCGAGCCCACGCTTTGGTGCACGAAGCTTTGCCACACGTACGGCATGTAAAACAAGCTCTGAAACGTGTAATACAATGCAACAACACAATCTGCGGAATGGTTAAGAGCTCGTTTCATGATCTCGATTATTTCATCTCAAATACTTCTCGAATTATAATAAACGAAACAGAAATTTTGCGATATCTCTCCGAATATAGAACATTTGTCGAATATTTTCTACATTGTTTACTGAATAAATTGTTTATTTGATGTTTCGGAGTATCCATTTCCAAATAATAAGTTTAGTTTCTTCGAACTAACTGTTGGTTCAACCACTGACATTTGGCCACACCATTAACACACTGCAACGATCTGACCCGAAGCGTAATTCTTCCGCCTCTTGAGGGCAGCCCTTCGGTCGTTTTTCGTTGGAAAAAGTCAAGAGTACACTTCAAACTTCCCGCAATACCGGTACGTCATAGGAATTCGAAAAATATCAAATTCCATTGTTTCAAAACGTTATTGAAAACTTGGACTTTTCGAAAAGCGATCACTTTACTTAAAAAATATTAATTTTTGTGAAAAAACACGCTAGCGGTTCTCAAAGATATTTCTGAGGTAGGAATAAGTAATCCCGAAAAATCAGATTGGATCAAAATGACCCATAGAATCAAGGAAGGATCAATCTCTCACACGAGATCTTTAATCAGTACAGTATCGTTAAATTTTTTTTTAGCACTTCACTCTAAGCCAAGAATGGAAAATAAAGTTCTTTAAATAAAATATATAATTCGTCCGATTGAGTATTTCCTTTAACGTTTTATATGAGGCCATTTAATTAACTGAACTTTTTTCTTAGCGTATTTAGAAATATTTATATATATACATAAGAAATAAAGTGCAGTGAATCTTGGAATGGTAAAGTTTTTTTTTTTTCGACACCACATCTCTTTACTCTTGTAGATTCACGATAAAGCAAGAAATTCTTTGCGTCCCCTTGGGAGCCAGAGGCTGCACTGCTCTGTAGTTTATTTCTGTTCTTCTCCTCTTCTCGAGATTCAATGCTTCCTGCATTATTTAAACCGATTCATTGTCTTTCTCTTCCATTTCGCGAATACTTAACGATACATTGATCGCATGAGGTAATTCAATAAACAGTTGAATTCGTGAATCTAAATTCTCTTTGAAACCATTTGCTTTGAGATTGGTGGACTTATGAAACGATTAATATTTCCTAACTGCTCATTCTTTTTCATTTTTTTCGAGGATTCAGGAACCAAAGTTTGTGTGGAGGCAACTACGAAATGAATTTCGCGTGGAAGTGCTCGTTTAGTTTTCAACTCGACTGCGCTGAAAAGGTCCCTTAACGAGGTAAGATATAAATCAGTGAGACGAAGGTCGTTGCACGGCAAATGGCGCATCAAGAAGTTCGCTAATTAACGTATGAGTTGTTTCATTTTTGCCTACCTTGATAGAAAAATTCACACTTCATATCGCCAAGGGAAATGAAAATATCAATTAGAATGCTTGAGCAATCAAATAAATTCTGCAGCGTTTTAATTTTTACACAAAAAAAAACTCAAAAATTCATTGTATTCTCATTTACCTTCTAGCTTCACAGAATTCAACGAAACACTCCTACTGACGTTGAAATTATGGAAAATTGTTTTTTGTGCAATGATCTGAACAGTTGAACGAATTTTTCATGTGTCGATGCGAAAAAAAAAGTTACTTTCATGGTCACCGCTCGTTTCGAGAGATTCGAGAGATTCGAGAGCGTGTAAAAATTGCTCTCCACTACCCACATAGGATGTAGCGAACGACCACTTTTATTGCCAATTTCCAGGAAACGTTGCCATGGATTTGGCAATTATTGGTTGCTCGTCTTGAACGTACAAACGAAGCACCAGCTAAAAATCGGTTGTTGATGATCATGACATTGCTGGGTAACGAAAAAAAAAGGAATTGAGGTAAAAGGAAAAGGATCCACAAACATTTGAGCACACGGGGACAGATGCTGGGGAACATTGAAGCCACGCTTCTTGTTAATTGTAATGTGTTACTCGAATGAACTATTTTACACGGGCAGTCTCTTTTGAGCGGGAGTAAGAAAATATAAAAGATTTCTGTGAATACCTGAAAAAAAAGGAAACAGTCGTACGTATATTAATACTCGTATAAATATACCTGTGGACATGAGGCAAAAGAGGCAACAGGTAAGAGTAAATAAGAAAAAAGAGTAAGTCAAACCAGAGGAGGGATAAAGGCAGAGGATCGAGAAGAGATGAGACGATGGGTACCAAGAGAGTTGGCCGGTTAGGTTCGCCGATCGTGTGTTGGTCCTCCTTGGTGACCCCCACCCTGTATATAAGCCTCAAACGTTCAACCGCATCTTCAGTCTTGATTTCGAACGCCTCACGTTGCGTCGCTATAGATCGCGAATACAAAACCGATCATCAAATTCATGCCGAGCGTTTTCTAGTTGTTCCTTTTTTATTAAACTTCAAAGATATTTCGATATCGTTATTTCTTGTTTTTATTGTTTGCTACGCACAATTATTAACCGCGGGCGAGTTTATTTTTTGTAAAATGAGTTAATAAACGATAAAGAGGATAAGAAGAGGCTAATCGCGGCTACCCCATTTCGCGAGGATGTACGGCTGCGGATGGATCGTTGCTTGTGCCCTGGTACGTTCGAAAACAAACTAACCGGTTATACATTATTTTTGCCTAACGTTATAACCTCTGGATATTGTTTTTTATTGTCCCAAATTTAAAAAGTGCACTTCCAAATGTCCCTTAGTATCGACATGTTAAGTACAATGTTATGGTAGAACTTCAACAGAGTTGGTGGACGATACTAAACGAAGACATCATTCAGTTTAAAGGATCGAAATTAGACAATTCCATCGATTTTATAGAAATCATTGATAGCCCATTTTATGTTATTTTTTACATCGGTCTAACCGTTTCGTCGTTAGTTGAATGTTTACCGCAATTGCCCAACTGCGTGTATATAATATAAAAAAGAAAACTATTAACGTGATTTTGTACACGGAACTAAAACAGAATCTTTAAAAGGAAAAGCTTTAAAGCTACAGTTTTTTAAACGATGAAAATTCGATGAACAAAATAAAAGGATTGCAAAAATGATTCAGACAATTTTATGTACTTTGCATTTATTTACATTTCATCGCTGAAGCTCAGCTGGAAGCCTATTTCGAAAATAGAATTCATTTTTTATTTCGTTGAACGTTACGTGGATATTATGAAAGGTCAAAGTGTGTTCTATGCATTGGTGCGTTTAGCCGCGCAATGATTATCGATTTTTGTCCATTGTGAAGATATGAAAGGCTGCGAGCTTCATAGCAAAATTCACATACATTTATTTTTTTGTCGACACAAACGGATAAAATCAGTTTGATGCGATAACAGTTTTACGCGTCCATCACTTCAATGCAACGCATCACCCGAACTTTACATCCGGAGATATTGTTCACTGATACTCTTTTTTAAAAATATTTTCGGCTTTCATCGGAGTCTGTAATGTAAGTGACCACTGGCATCATTTTTTGTTCATGAATACGAAACGATCTTTTTTTTACCTATTGATTTATTCCGATGCGCCTTATCTCAACAATTTCCAGCATTCACATTTTTACATGAAAATACTTAACGGAAACTCAAGTGGATACAGATACCAGAAATATCATCGATTTAAATTCCTATATTTAGTTAGTGGATTGACAACGCTTTATTATTAGCTTCAGCATTCAACAGTTGACGCTCGTTCAACACGATTTCTGCTCGTAATATCCCATTCATGGATTTTATCCACGTAATCTTCTGTACTCTTTCCTTTTCTATATCTTTCCACTCTCTCAACCTGGGGCCATTCATAGCATCGTCAGAATGGTAGGGAGTCACTGCTCATGACTGCACTACATTCGATTCATAAATCCTCCTCGCGGAGTGACGAGTGTAAATGGCGGTTACGTCAGGTGAAAAGAGTATTTTTCAACACACACATACCAGATGAGAATCTTATGTCACGAATCGCTTTGCAGTAACTGCATTGATGTGTATTGCTGTACCCAAAGTTTCACATGCATTACTGTAAATATTACGATTAAATGAAATTATTTAATTTAATTATAACTATCATCATTTAGACGAATAAGTGTGACCACTTTTTGAGATTTTAGAGTTGTTCATTCCAGTAACTTTCATCTTTTAACAGAAAAATGAATCCAAGACTAGTTGAGAACAATCTAAATACGTTGCAAGTTATTATTCTAAAAATGAATCATTGATTTACAGTTCAATGAGTGGTTCCGTTTTTGTATTTTATTTTATTCTGTTGAAAAACTTACTAACGCTGGACGGAAATAGATAATCAGTGGAATCAAACCATTTGGGAAGGTACAAGAAGCTTGTTTTACGCATTTGAAAGAAATGTTGATAAAAGACTTTGTTAAGCTGATTAACGTCAAATTACCCTTCAGGGACCTGATGTGTCGTAGAAATTCGCAGTTAGACCGCATCGTGCGTTTGCACAGCGCATTGTTTGTCTTAACAGCAAAGTTTATTCTATGTGTAAATACACGATACCTGCACATATCTCACTCATTAAACATGATGCAGTATCGAAAATCTCAAGAAAACAGATCGACGACTACCGGTCCGAGATAGGAGCCAATCGACGGTCGACAATCTCTCGACGTGATCAGCTCGCGAGTCTCTATCGGCTGGTGCAATCCGATTGTAAACACTGGTATTGTATAAATCTCTCCCTCGGTGGTTCCTGCCAGACTATGCCAGTTGGTAACAACGTTTTTTAAAGCAGTAGCCGAAACAAGTACGAACTAGAGATCGGTACATCCAAGATGCAGCGTTTAACGCGTTGATACGGCTAGTTAAATAACGAAGCTTAGCTAATTTGTTCCGGTCGATAGTCACTCATGAATCGTGATCTTGTGCCTACGCGCACGTTCCTATTGCGCAGGCTCTGTACATCTGTTTAATTTTAGGCAAACACCAGTGTATAATGCAAGTGAAAATATACACAACTTTTGGTCTCATGATTATTGGCAGATCATGAACAAAACTTTGAAGCATGTCAACGAAGCAGAAGCAGTTCAACACAAGAGCAAATGATGCAAAAACATGAGCACAACGTTTATCTTCACAACGAAGCCTTGAGGCCGCTAAGAACAATCAAGTCGTATATTGACTTTGTCGTGCTCAAACTGTTACTCTGAGAGCGTATTTTCAGTATCATTAACCTTCCTTACGGTTATTATTTGTGGGGTGTTGAGTTACTGATGGGCGTCACTTTCATGTTCTGTTCACGACCAGTTTCCGAGGTAGTCAAATACTCTCATAGTGTCTCTTTCTAGCGACCCTGTTAAGAGTTATCGAACGATATGGCTGTCTTCAAGATAAAAAATAGCAAAAATGGATAGGGTTGAATATGATAAAATTCACTACAACAAAACTTAGTGACTGATTTTTTATTGATAGTTATTTGATCTTCGAAGCGAGTCAAGAAGAAGAAGAAGAAAAGGGGGATCTTACGACCCCCTTTCTGGATCATACTATTAAAAATATAGAAGGGTGGTCAATGACTCCTTTTTAGGAAATGCCATGCGCTTGCGACATTGGTGATATGCATTTTTTCTCAATCTGTATAACTATTATGTCAATGTACAAAACAAGAGTGGTCGCTTCGTCAATTTTAACGATCAATAACTCATAACAAAAGGGTCAAACCAAACAATGGAATAAGATGCTGTGACTCAAACTTCGAGTTCGAAAAAAAAAAAGTAATGGGGATGATCATCACGGTGTAGACATGTACGTTTACATAGATACAAACTCTGGTAAACTTTCACTGCGACAAACGCATGCGTCCGTTTTTTTCTTTTTCATTTCTTTTATTTCTACCTCGTCGCTTTAGCCTCATCTTCTCGTCATTCAAAAGATGAGATACAGCACTTTCGCAATCAGGATGAACAATACAAAGTGAGAATGTGCCTTCCAGGCAAAATCTCGATTACGTTAGACAAATAATTTCACGACAAAGTAAAAATAGTTCAAAAATCAAAGCAGCAGCATCCAACGATAAGTTCCCCGATTGCTCGAAGCACACATAAATTAACCCAATTTGCCTCTAAATTTGTAGTACTTGCAACATAGAACAAGTATACTGATCTGTAAATCAAGAATTCATTTTTGATAATCCTTTGAATTCCATTTGGTATAACGGATTTTCATTGTGTAAAAGATCAAATGACGCGTGTCGATACTTGACGATCTCCTCAGAAAGTAAAGAGAAGATCATGTATGCAATTGAAAATGAAATGTGCTCATGAATGAATGAGACGTCGGTGAAACGTAGACGTATGAATGAATAATTAATTTTTGCATCGATTATCAACACTGTCGATCAAGCACCTGTAGATGGGTCTATTAATATGCAAGTACATTTTCACCGGCGGTCAGCAAATAAAAAGTCGTGACGCCCGTGGTGTGTTATGAAAATAAATGTCGACTCAATCTCGCTCACTCGTAATCAATCAATATCTATAGATACCTTATGCACTTTTCACCATCGTTGCTCACCGACAGCGCTGCATAATTTGACGGATGAATTCTTCAGACGATCGTTCGGTTATTCACGTCACTGCTCTTTGACAAGGTCGCCATTCACACTCAACGATCATAGAAATTCCGTATCGGCGGTATAGAACAATCTGTAAAGCGTGCAAGATCAATGGCGCAAACATTTTCTTCCTCTCCTCTTGTCATTGTTTTCCTAGAATGGCGTAGACCTTTATAATTAATGAATTTCGCATAATCACACAGATATTTCGACAGAATTTTTGATCCGATGTCACCAAGACTTGTGTTTTTTTTCTTTTTCTTCATTGAACAGGAATAACCGGATTATGACTCATTGTTAACGACAACCATTATGGAGATTTCTCGTCGATATCGGAATTGGCCAAAAATAACATTCATTTCTCATCCAAGATGACGATGCACGGCATATTATGGTAAATTTCGCAATCATCCTTTGCGGATGATGAGCGAGAAAGATGCGTCGCCAAGATAAGCTGAAAACACGCGCGGCCTCACGTTCTACCAAAAAAGTTGTTTAAGCAAGTTCAACCGGCATACCAAATGATTGACTAGTATTATACTGATGTCATCATAATGGAGTGCGGTCTTAAAAATAATTAGCAATAAATTCTAGAACCAGCCCACGCCGTACGATTTTTATTTATTTATGAGATCCCTCTGTCTCTGTGCTTGACAAGTATATTGACTTGAGATTACCCATGAATGTTATACATTTTTTTAAGTTGAAGACAATGGGTTATAAATAAGTTTATAGGTATCATCGTATGCCGAAAAATGAAGTAATTGACATATTAGGTGCGTTCCTTTCTTAACATAATACATTGCGCCTAAATCCTCGTAATCAAAATGTTCTCATCTGGAACTTGAAATAAAGGACGATACATTCTTCAAGTATGGGCTACACTAAGAGTCACATTTAACTCACAGCCGTCGGAACAAAAAAATGAACATTTAAAAATTCTTACCGCGTATTATCACTTCGAATTGATAGTGCTGCTTTGGTAGGTTACAGTTTTCATCAACAGTTTCAACAGTTGGCTTTAGCCGGTATCAATCGAGGGATGGTTTTTTTTTCTAATAACATGATGAATAGCCAATAAAAGAAGAAGCGAGTCAATCAACCAAATAAAGATCGCAACATTTTCCGTCGCATTGCGTATAAATCATTCAGTAGTTACTATAAAAATTACTGTGCTTAGTGAAGGTGGGAAAAGTTTAATAACCGCAATTATAAAGGAGAATTCATAATGTGGAGTACAATCTCGATGATTGATTGAGCTTGACCTTTGTGTACTCACAAATGTCTGGGCGTCTGGAGAGATCGTCTGCTGCATGTATTTATTACCGATGCCTGTTACTTGAAGAACAAGACACTGACAGTTTGTCTGTAATTAATACGTGACACAAGCTGCATTATGAAGCGTTCAATGGGCGCTATATTTGAGTTGATGTTTGAATAATTCCGTAATGTTTAACGAATTTCGTAATTCGGGATCTTGCAGAAATAAAAATCTGAAGGTCTACTGACATTTTAACTATCACTTATATGTACACGCACCGACCTATCATTGCAGCAGCACGCAAATGTGTCTCGGAAGAATTTATGCGGAGACAATGACTCATAAGGCATCGAAGTAAATATACTTACAAACTTTTATCGAAAGTTGCGTGAATAATTAGTCTGCAATAGGTTTCCAAAGACATGTGAAAGTAACATGTTATACATTACAAAAAATACCTAGCGTTCGTATTGCTCCGTAAGTCTTAAGAATCTCCAGAAAATCGATTCAATTTCTCTCTAAATCATAGATTCTGATTGATTATGACAATTAACGATTAAACGTCTTTTTACGCATCACGTATCGTGCCGGCTTGAGTATCCTCATTTCCATTGCGATGATTTATTCGGTTTCTTATGTACACCAACGAGGCTCAATATGTCAGCGAAGATATATTGTCCAAAGGTAGAAAACAGTAAGGCAGGCTGTGAAAGACAAGCATACCCAAGCACAATGCTAACTATATATTTATCTCCTCTTCTCAGGCAAAATACGGAATAGAAAGACAATTCATTCTTCTTGGCTTAGCTATAGTAACAGAATGAAGATCTCCTGGAACCATAAACTTATCCAAGCCTGGTCATTGCGGAATAGTGACAGAATATGTCTGTTGTATATACATGGAACGAAAAACGAAAATTGTTTCATTTATTCGTTTTCCATATATGCTAAAAAGTATTCTCATTACCGCATGTCGAACCCGTGTAAGGGTCTTTTTAATCGACTCGGTAATAAAGCGTATGAAACACCTTCAAAGCCGAACAGAAATACAACTCTGTAACAATTGTTTCCATATTTTTTTTATAGGTGCTTGCAGCAATAACTCTTCAAGTCACACAGGCACAAACCAGCAACGTCAGTCAAGACTTGATTCTTGACATTAGCGACGATCAAAAATCACAATATTTGAATCAAGACTTTGATACGAGTGAGTCAAGCACGTTTGAAGTATATATCTAATACATGATGAATATTGTACATGTTTTATATGGAAATAACGGCTGGAGATAATCATTCATAATAGATAATCGTTTGGGCGTAGATACATACAACTATGGGTATGAAGTGCAACCCAATGGGCAGTTCCACCATGAGGTCCATGGGCCCGATGGAATTACCTACGGTTGTTATGGTTACGTAGATCCTTTGGGGAAATTGATGGCAACATTCTACTTGAGTGACGGGTGGGGTTATCGAGTCGTTCATCCTGGTGAGAACGTTGAAATTTTCTTACACGAACATGAAATCCATGGGGATGATCATAGCACTGAAACGACTCATGACCACGATCATGACCATCACGGAATTCTGACGGCATGGCGAGATTTGCATTTTCCACCGGTTTGTGGTCAATTTGAAAATACAGACACGAACCCAACGGTATCCGGAACGACTACACCTGGAAGTGAGCAAAATAATGCCCATGCTAAAAATATTAAATCCATTTTGATAATCATTCAGTGTTTTTATATTTGAAGTAACGTCGTGATGCGTGATGAGTTTACGAGCGATTTTGTACGTGACACATATTTTGTATTTACAGAACCCGGAAGTGGCATATTAACAGAAAATGAGCAGCCAAAACCAACTGATAATTACCCCAGCATATCTGGGAACCCAGAAACGACCGATAACTCTTCTCCTAGTGATACTGGAAGACCAAACCGTCCTGGTCGACCGGCGCATGGGGGAAAACCAGGGCATTCGATGAAGCCCGGTCGACCAGGACATCACGGAACGACTAGTCAACCAGGATATCCTGCAATACCTGGTCAGTCAGAAACTTCGGAACGACCGGGACATCCGGGACGTCCAGGAACCCCTGGTCAACCAACACCTGATCAAACAGGGACTCCTGGAATTTCGACACAGCCACAGTATCCAGAAATGACTGAACCTCCAGGAAGTTCTTCGAAGCCAAGTCGGCCAGGGAAACCACTGAAACCAGGACATGCCGGGAAACCGCCAAAACATGGACATCCCGGAAAACCTTCAAAACCCGGTCACTCAGAGAGGCCTCCGAAACCGGGCCATCCCGAAAGGCCACCTAAGCCAGGCCATCCAGAAAAACCACCAAAACCAGGTCATTCAGGAAGACCACCGAAACCTGGACATTCGGAACGGCCTCCAAAACCAGGTCGTCCCGGCAAACCATCTAAGCCAGGGCATTCAGAGAGACCTCCCAAGCCAGATCATTCTGGTCATCCTGGGGAACCAGGAACACCCGGTTATCCAGGTGAATTTCGATGTCGCGATATTTTGATTAAAAGTTTTTTTTATATCAAATTTGGAGATGTTAGCTTAAAACTTAGTTTAAAGGCAATTTTGAGAAGATTCTGTTACATGGATAAAAACAGTACATAATTTCAGTATAATGTTTTATTTCAGGAACACCAGCTCAACCAGGCTATCCGGGCACACCAGCTCAACCAGGCTATCCAGGAACACCAGCTCAACCAGGCTATCCAGGAATACCAGCTCAACCCGGCTATCCGGGCACACCTGCTCAACCAGGTCATCCCGGAACTCCAGCTCAACCAGGATATCCGGGCACACCGGCTCAACCAGGCTATCCGGGAACACCAGCTCAACCAGGCTATCCAGGAATACCAGCTCAACCAGGCTATCCGGGTACACCAGCTCAACCAGGATATCCAGGTACACCAGCTCAACCAGGCTATCCAGGAACACCAGCTCAACCAGGTTATCCCGGTACACCAGCTCAACCAGGATATCCGGGCACACCGGCTCAACCAGGCTATCCGGGAACACCAGCTCAACCAGGCTATCCAGGAATACCAGCTCAACCAGGCTATCCGGGTACACCAGCTCAACCAGGCTATCCAGGTACACCACCTCAACCAGGCTATCCAGGAATACCAGCTCAACCAGGCTATCCTGGCACACCTGGTAAACCAGGCTATCCTGGAACACCAGATCAACCAGGTTATCCGGGTACGCCAGCTCAACCAGGTCATCCCGGAACTCCGGCTCAACCAGGCTATCCAGAAATACCAGCTCAACCAGGCTATCCGGGCACACCTGCTCAACCAGGCAATCCTGGAACTCCAGCTCAACCCGGCTATCCCGGAACACCAGCTCAACCAGGCCATCCAGGAACACCCGCTCAACCAGGCTATCCAGGCACACCTGCTAAACCAGGCCATCCCGGAACACCCGCTCAACCAGGCTATCCAGGCACACCTGCTAAACCAGGCCATCCCGGAACCCCACCACAGCCAGGGAAACCGGGAACACCTGCTCAGCCAGGCCATCCCGGAACACCAGCTCAACCAGGGCATCCTGGGACTCCAGCTCAACCAGGCTATCCAGGCACACCTGCTAAGCCGGGAAAACCAGGAACACCTGGTTATCCAGGTGCGTTTTATGTTCAATAACTTCACTAGGAGTTCATTATTTTATGACTCAGTGGGTATTATTATTTGTACGAAGTCAATCAAATAATTAATTTCCTAATCAATTTGCATCATTATTCCAGGAACACCAGCGCAGCCAGGCTATCCGGGCACACCTGCTCAACCAGGCTATCCCGGAACTCCAGCTCAACCAGGTTATCCCGGCACACCTGCTAAGCCAGGTCATCCGGGAACACCAGCTCAACCCGGCTATCCTGGAACACCAGCTCAACCCGGCTATCCTGGAACACCAGCTCAACCCGG
>JACEOJ010005720.1:98700-110245 GCA_013761285.1 Campoletis sonorensis | reverse complement strand
CGCCAGCTCAGCCGGGAAAACCAGGAACACCTGGTTATCCAGGTATGATTCGTTGTGAAATAATTTCATTAGAAATTTATTCCCTTATCATTTTTTCTAACACAATGGGTATTATTATTTGTACGAAGTCAATCGATAATTAATTTCCCAATCATATTGCATGATGATTATAGGAACACCTGCTCAGCCAGGCTATCCCGGCACACCAGCGCAACCAGGCTATCCCGGAACTCCAGCTCAACCAGGCTATCCCAGCACCCCTGCGAAGCCAGGTCATCCCGGCACTCCTGCTAAGCCAGGTCATCCTGGAACACCAGCTCAACCAGGTTATCCAGGCACATCTGCTCAGCCAGGCTATCCAGGCACACCAGCCCAACCTGGTCATCCCGGAACTCCAGCTCAACCAGGTTATCCAGGCACACCTGCTCAACCAGGCTATCCAGGCACACCTGCTCAGCCAGGCTATCCCGGCACACCAGCTCAACCAGGTTATCCCGGAACTCCAGCTCAACCAGGCTATCCCGGCACTCCTGCTAAGCCAGGTCATCCCGGAACTCCTGCAAAGCCAGGTCATCCTGGAATACCAGCTAAACCAGGCTATCCGGGTACACCTGCTCAGCCAGGCTATCCGGGCACACCAGCTCAACCTGGTCATCCCGGAACTCCAGCTCAACCAGGTTATCCAGGCACACCTGCTCAACCAGGCTATCCAGGCACACCTGGTAAACCAGGCTATCCTGGAACACCAGCTCAACCAGGTTATCCGGGTACGCCAGCTCAGCCAGGAAAACCGGGGACACCTGGTTATCCAGGTAAATATTAATATATATTTTTTTCTAAATTTTGACTTGAATTTTCATTGATATCCTTGGTTTATCAATAAATTTCCCTTTCAAGCAATCAATAATCATAACTCATGTATGCCGATGTTGCAATCATCATTTTAAATAAACGCATACGTCTTTCCAGGAACACCAGCTCAACCGGGCTATCCGGGCACACCAGCACAGCCTGAATATCCGGGAACCCCTGGAGTTCCACCTCCGAGACCTTGTCCTGCTATCCCTTGTTCCGTTAATAAGCCTGGTTCCGGAAACAATGAAAATCCTGGAGCACCCAATGGGCCAATTGGGGGAACAGGTCCTACTGGGAGTTATCCCGGTTATCCTGGTGCACCTGGAGGACCTCAAGGGCCTGATGGTCCCGTTGGTGGAACTGGTCCTGTGGGCGGTGTAGGTGGTGTAGGTGGCGTAGGAGGAGTAGGAGGAGTTGGACCTGATGGACCTGATGGCCCATGGCCAACAGGATCACCCGGACCAAATGGTCCATGGCCCGGTGACCCTGGCTACGTACCCAGTCAACGATCAGGTAGCCGTCGACCTTCCAATGCGAAGTCTGTGAACGAACCGAACACATCTCATTTCCCAGTACACACTTTTGGTACTTCTCAGTCCTTAGGGTCGGAAAAACCTATAAATTTCAATCAAAACCAATACGATGATGGTTCGAAAAATAATTTTGTTGACCGTGATGAACACAGTCATTCCGCAATGGATGCCACAAAAAATGTCTTCATGACCATTCCACGTGGATTTGGTTTCCATAACCGTAACTCGGTCGAAAATCGTCGTGATCAAGAAAGCAGTCACATCATCAAAGAGGGCGTCAATGAGCTGGAACAAACCCACAAAGAGAAAAAAGAAAAAGTCGGAAGAATGGAAGAACGCTACTCAAATAAATTCAATTCTCACACATATGACAAAAACATTGCAGGAAGCAATTTTGATGATGTGAGCCATACAGACACCGATGATGTGTCGGGTAAGAATTTTTTCACGCGAAACAGTTATAAAAATTCCGTAAATGTAAATAAATCGCGCAATGAATCGAAGAATTCTACCACACCTCGACAAGAAAAGCTAGATGTTTCCAGTGAAACAGAACAAATACATGGAGTATCCTTCAAGACCCTGGATACAAGTTCGGAATATCATCCAGGTAAATCAGTTTCCAATTCGAAAGTCATGAATTTACATACTAAGTCAAATCCTGGGTTCACGGCTATCGGTGTTCACCCACCAGGTCCCATTAACATTAAGCCTATATCACTTCCGGTCGGTCCAGACCCGCAGACTTGTCCCTGCGTTTTGGTTGAAAGCAACAACACAACACAGGCCCGACCAAGTTCATCACAAAGTCCCATCCTTAACGGTCAGCTCGCATTTATTCCCGTTATTTTTGTGCCATACTGCCCTGGTGAAAAATCCCACAGCGAAACCATGATGAGAACTATGTTCCCTTCGGCAACTCCCGTCCCTTACCCATGTAGTATTTGTAGCGAAAACGAACCAACTCAACAAAATAATTTCCTCGATATAAATCACCTCAATGATATCGAACAGGTTAAACAAGCAATAGGTAGAGCCAATCTTGGATTTTTAAATATCCCGGCGCGGTAAAATGACGATAATAGCGTTACAGAAAGTCGGAAAAATAGAATGAAAGTGATGAAATTTTCAAGAGAATGGAACTGGTTCAATCAATGTCAAGCGAAAGTATTTGAAACATTATGATCATGGCTCAAAAAAGTGGAATGTCATGGCACCCAGAGAGATCTCCAGGCTGGTCCGCCAGCTATACTCGCTAGCTAAGAGTAGCCTTGCATTGGCTGAATATCAGTGTTACTGAACATTGATTCGTGTGTATATATTCCAATGTTAGTTTCCAGAAGACTGCGATGTTATTTGACTTTTAAGGCAAGAGCCCGGTCAGAGATCAGTCACTCAGGGCTGATTTCAATTTCATCCTCATGCGTTCATGGCAACATCGCTTCCAGAAATTAAAGACACATCTTATTTAATACGAATTTAATGTTAATGATCTATGTAAGCACCTATACTAAGTTTTCATCATCTTTCATCCCTCGCCAAACTGCAGAACTAAACGTCCATTTCATTTATTTAAGATGCATTTATATTTTTAGTATATTCTTTAATTATGAGCCATGAAATACCTTATGATATATTTGTTTTAAGATTGTACATACAAAAAATGTCATAAATAAATACGATACTTGTTTACGTGGCTTGTATTTTATTCCCGAAGGTTTTGCTATCGAATCAATTATCCCATATAAAACGGCACAATAACACATACAAAAATACACGAATCTTGAGTTTGTTACCGACCAAAGGGCAAGATATATTTTTCAGTTCAACCCATACAGTACATCGCGTATTTTGCGTGTAAACAAAAAAGCTGAGTCTGCCGATGGATATAAAATAGTATAAAAATGGTATTCTGTTTCGTCATCAAATGAGGGTTAAGTAAAATCATATACATATTCATTATTTAAAACAATGTATGCCAAACATACTTGGAGGCGTTAATATTTTAAGCTAACAAGTATATGTGAAAAAATCAGACGACAGTAGATCCATAACATTGCAACAATTTGAATCTATGAATAACCCCTGTAACCTGATGGATAGCCTGCGTAGCCGCTAGAAGAGCCATATGTACTTCCACGATAGCCATACGGATACGTGGAAGCCCCGTAACCAGACGCTCCATAACCAGA
This sequence comes from Campoletis sonorensis, assembly GCA_013761285.1. NCBI lineage: Eukaryota > Metazoa > Arthropoda > Insecta > Hymenoptera > Ichneumonidae > Campoletis > Campoletis sonorensis. The sequence goes on along the minus strand of JACEOJ010005720.1, from coordinate 106,665 downwards.
AGCTCCGTATCCTCCGTATCCATTGCCAGATATCCCACCGTAACCGGTTCCAGCGTACCCTCCATATCCTCCATAACCATCAAGACTGTTCCATCGATTGTATCCTCGGCCACCGAGTCCCGTGTAACCATCTTCGTAACCTCCGTATCCCAAGCCACCTAACCCGCCGTAACCTCCATTTCCGTAATAGCCCCAGCTGCCACGAAAACATAAACATATGAATTAGAGACATTGCTATGAAGGAATGTCCATGAACATAATGATAATTTTCTATTTTCATGAAGAGATTTGAAACTTGATCTTTTTTACCCAGTATGTCCGCCACCGAGAATTCCACCATATCCGCTACCAGACTGATAACCTCGGTATACACTGTTTACACCATTTCCCCGGTTGTAGTAACCACTGCCTGATGGATTGTACAGGGAGTTTCCACCGACGATCGGGTAATTTCCGTAACTCCCGCCATATCCTCCACTACCGTAGCCATATTCTCGGCCAACGAGAAATGCTGCGATTGAATTTAAAATAATTATTTCTCAAAATTCCAAGATTTGAGTAGTACATCGATTTTCAAATGGAAGCTCACTGCATACACGTCATTTAAATGACTGTGCCCATACTGCATTTTAAACATTTTAACGAATCTAAGTGACACATTATCTGTCTGTATATCACAAAAAAATGTCTTTGCACAGAGAATTACCGAATCGACTGAAATCGAAGAAGATTCAACAAATATGTCTAGAGAAAGCACGATACTGTACATCGATCAACAACGCAACATAGTAAAATAATTCATGAGAATTATATGTGTAGAGTACATCATTCAGAGTCAGAGATACACATATTTCCGCACGCACCAGCAATCATATGCAAAAATCACATTGCAATGCATATATAAGACAGTTATCATCATATTACATATGTTCAACCGCAAGGTCACGTATGTCCCAGAATCTTTTCAAACAAGCATAATTATAATTCATTAAATATATTCGAGCAATAAGTCTAAGGCATATGCAAATAAGAGGTCAGTATGACTAAGTAAGACTAGCTCCTTGGCTGAGGCTTAGACAAATATGTAACAACTTTATTATACAACGCCGTATGCGTTTTCCTGTGTTATGGTATAGTGGGAGAGACCATCGCGGTAAACTCGGGTGGGGCAGTAAGTGTGTCACTAGGTGTGTTCGCACGCTCTTTAGAACTTGAACGATCTTCTTTGTCGTTCATTTTTTTCCTTTGTCTATGTACGGTGTAATCAAGAGTCTTCAGGAACTTCATTAATAACAAAATATTACTAAGTATAATTTATTTCCATAATGGATAGAATGCGTCACCCATGCGTGGTTCTCGCTATTTCATGGCGTGAGACCGGCTATAATATAGTTCACAATTCTTGCCGTTTCCTTAAACCAAGCAATGAAAATTACTTACTTCGGTCACTTGCAGCTGCTTCAAGATCTTTAGCATCAGAGGTTGGTTTCCCCTGAGCCGTTGATGTTAATTTTGATAGTGGTTCTGCACCTTCAATCGCGCCATAACTAACCGCTATTAAGGCGGTGAGGACCGTTACCTGAAAACATTTCAATATAAAATAAATAGTTAAGACTTTCAGACTGCACATTATGAAATTTCTATCACATAGAAAGCCAACGAATTTCTCCCGGTCTCGTGGAAATTTTTTTTTTCAACTTACGCTACTAACATGAACTTGCGGCTCGCACACAACTTCTCTAATATAAAAGAATAGGTGGACAACAATTTTTCTCATTTGAAATCACATACAATTTTTGAAGGGTCGTCTTCTGCTTGTCAGAAGATTACAAGAAGAAAAGAAAACTAGACACGTAACCCATCTCTCGTCTGTAAACAGCTATTGCTTGCTAGTCATCCGGTATTTTTGTTTGTTCAATGGCCAACGTATGTACACACCTTGCTGGCTGCTTCAATATGCATGTCATACCAACTGCCACAGAGCGAAATATCCACTTTTGAGAACGATCGCAAGGACTGACCCTGCTCCTAGTATACAGGGTGCCTCGCTACCAATGCTCAGTGTAGTTAGGTTTAGACCTGATTCCAAGTTGATAAGTCTACTAACGTTTTTTTCTTTATCAAGCTCCGTACTAATGAGATGCATTATTTTTTCACCCATACTACAAAATCGGTTGTAGATGGAGCCAAAATTCACACGCACAATCTTGTAAATAACGAAATTCCCTACAGAAAGACCTGTCATCACACTTTTTATCCCCGGTAGTTTAGTTATAACCGACGATTTGGGAAATACTATTTTACTAAGATTGCGAAGAGGTTGGTCTTTCAAAATTGTTTCCTCGCTCCCGTCTCAAGATTGAGTGCATGAACTTTTATGCTTTCCCAGATTAGTTGCACGAAGTTTTGTTCTACTTTAAATGGTTTCGGCAGTATTATCCATAAAATGAGACATTTCTTCTGTTATTTTAATCATCTGTACGTTGTCATCAGGAAGCCGGGTCAAAAAACTTTACAAGGCATTTTTTCTGTTATTTTAATCACCTGTACATTATCAGCGAGAAGCCAGGTCAAAAAACATTACGAGGCTTTTAGAATGAACGGTCCTCAACTTGAGTTTACGATCTATTTGTGGATGAAAACCCTATACAGAAACGGATATGAGGAATATACCCATATCAAATACTTGCGATACCCTGTACTTGGCTGATTTGTCAACAAGAAAATGGAATTTATGCAACATAGGAAAATTCTGAGCTATCACTGTCATAACATGCAGATGGCAGTTACACTTTCTATCGGGATAACTCATCTTCGCGTAACCCTTCTTTTTCTTCCAACAGTCCACACTCTCGTCCTTAGTTTCGTATTTCCATCGGATTAGATTCACAAATTCGATAAAGCCCTTGAAAGAGCGCTCGATGAAAGTATGCTTAAAGAAAAAGGAACTTGTATAAAAAGCACCTTGAACCTTTGACACTTATCAAACATTTTTCAAAGTACGCACTGGAAAAGAATCCTTCAAGTCTATCGTCGTCGACAAAATATTCTCATACGTGATTTCGTAAATGTACAACAATAACGCTCCAGAAAATTCCAAAACTTTTGCAACTCTCCTTAGTATCACCATAACTCGAATTATTATTCTCAAAACTTCCACCAACAAATTCAATTCTTTTAAATCAACGGGTATATCAACGAATCTGTTTTCTATCCGTGCTTCTCCGACTATTGAGACAGAATATCAAAAATTTCATTGGCTCTGTTTCCTGCGGGTTATACTACGATGTTGTTGCATAGATTACGAAAGAATATTACTGGATGATTGGAAATGTGTTGTTTGCCGGTTGGAAAAGAGTGCGATCAGTCTTCCGCAGGTTTTAACGAGAAGCAAATGCATGAAAACTACTTTTTTCCTATCATTCGCGGTGAATTAACTGTTCTCCAAAACATACTTTAGTGAATGAAAACTTACCATCAAATGGTTTCGCATGTTGTCAAAGATTTACACACGATTTTTTCTTCAATCGATTGAGTATATTGCGGTATGTGGCTCTGTCGAACGTGCTACAAGAGTACTGCGGAGAGTAACGTCTTTGCAGTCCCCATATATATATATGGGGATTCTTTGCTGCCCCTCCTAGTTTACGAGCATGTCAGCAGTCATCAGGGAAGTCTTCGTATTTGAGTTACGCCCGATGTTTCAGACTTCAAGAGAGACTCCCGCGATTACACTGTAAGTGTCGAGAGCGCGTTGACAAGGTCATTTCGTCGAGTCTCACTCTTTCATGGATTTCCACATCTCAAGACACACCCATCTACGAATCTTAAACTTTCAATACTAGTAATCTTTGGTTTGTTCGGATAAAAATACGAACATTTCAGGAAACCAGTGTTTATTCCCGTCCATGACACGCAATGGTGCGTAATGTATGATTTTACAGCATATCGGTAAACACATGATACTTAACGTCACTCAAAAAGAGGAAAAAAGTAGAGTGCATTTTACATAGTTTACGAATCTTCCTACTAGCTCAGTAGATAAAAAAACAGTTGATTCATCGATTTCTATATCAACTCAAGCATCTGTGCGACGACGTTGATCAATCCTTTGTTTTCACATTGTAAAATAATTTTTTGAAATTTTGCAAGTTATCCTTGTCAACTTTTCGTATAATATACATCGCCGATTGAGTCTCTCGTGACTGCGATGAACTCATAGGGCATTACAACTACAGCGACAAGGCCATTTGATCGGACAGCTAACAGTGAAGAAGTTCTGTATATATTTGTACGTACGACAAAATTTATTTCAAGTAGTTCAAGTAATTTGCCCAGTGCACGGTCAAGAAAGATTTTCGCACGCAGGTGACAATTATTCGATTGCCGTGATGCGTAACATTTGCCCGACCATGTATGGTCTTGACTCTAATCCTGGGAATTATTTTTTCTCTCCACCAGAACGCACTCGCTTGTGCAAACAATAGCTGGAGAATTTGTTCCCATAATGTAGCTCAATGTTACATCGAATCCCTGACAATGCACGTCAACGAAGAAGGAACAATCGACGGTTCTAACATCAAAGACTCATTTGTTCAACAAAAAATTTTATAGCCAGCTCATCAAAGTGTTGGACGCTAAGGTGAAAATTTTATCCCAAAAATGTCTACGTTCACACTACTATGATGTGTGATCATTGTGAGAAAATTTTCCTTAAATCTGACGACGTCCACATCGCAATGTAAACATATTAATTTATGTGCCAAATTCTCTGCGTTTATTTGAAAGTGTAATAAAAATTTAATCCATAACTAAATCCCCCTTCTTTTGAGCAAATCACACCGAACATTGTTCAATAGAGTCAATAAGTTTTTAGAAGAACAAACTTGATTTGTATTGAAAAGATTTTGTTTTGGTTCAATCAGTTCTCCTCGTACGTTCCGTTATTATGTGACCGTAGTAAGAGTTTGGCACGAGGTGTGTCAGGAACAATTACGTAATATGTTGAAGGAGAACAAGCCGATACATGATGACTGGTAACTATTATACTGACCAGCTGCATTTTTTTTCTGCTCGATTAATAATATATTCCAGTTTCCACGTAATTGAATCCTGACAAGATTTCAGTTCATGGTGAATCTCATGGGTATCTGATGAAAAAATAGGCACATTTTCATAGAGACTATACCGGAGTTCAATGGATTTTCTTATGTAGGTCAAGTCAGTTTTTTTCGATTGTATATATGTACTTTAAAACTTTGTAAGTTCCGCTCTTCACACAATATACTTCCTTGCGCAAGCCGAATGTTTTCGTCTTTTATCTTGGAACCGGTTTTTTTTCTTTACTGTCTTACTCAAATGCTGTTGTGTGTACGGTACGAAAATGAAGAAATAATTATGTCTGGAATTTGGAAGGGACAATTAACAACGGACCTGATCTAAATCAGGATGTAGAATTATATTCTTTGAGGCAATGAGTCACAAGGTAGAAAAATATCAATAGATTAATATCTCTTACATGGTCCATGCGAGAATAAAATAATCAGATGTTGGACCATGATTTCTTTGAAAAAATAAACGTCAGTGTTACAGTGGACTTGATGAATTTTTTTAAATCATTCCATGAACCAAAGTACTGTTTCCTTGTTGCAGCGCTGTAATTATTTCGTTTTTCTATCAGAGTGACAGGGCCACGCCGTTATTGGATAATCTTGTTAATTAAACAAACCGGTAAACAGGTGATGCAGATTTTGCTGGCGACAATAAAAAGGGGTTCACGAATTCATTTTCTTCAACACGTGTCGCTTTCCTCTGCGTGCGGGTGCCGTGTTCATTAGAACCAGCAAAAATGAGATTCAAAGAGAGTAAAAGGGAGGGAGAGGTAAAAAAAGACCTGCGAAAAAATAGAGGGTTGTTACTTTATTAGGTCGTAAATCACGAACTATGACACGCGAAAAAATTGCTTGATGAAAAAAATCGTTACGCATTCGTAGCTTCAAGTCGCTCCCTTTATGACGGAAATCAAGCTAATTCTTCTGTTCTTCACAAATTCGTTAATTTATTTCAGTTAAAAGAGCACAGTCACATAATCGTCTAATTATTCTCATTATCCGCAGCGTCAGAAAATTTCCAGAAAATAGAGAATGATGTTGTCAACACAGATGTTTTAAGTGAAAGAAATTTTAAGTGAAATATGAAATCTTCAAACAAATACAATTACTGTGACAGATAATTCGATTTCTTATCATTATAACATGCATTTCTTTTATTCTAACGACAATGGCGTTCGTCAGAATGAAGGCACTTTTCTTCACGTCATCATTTCATGGTACGATCGAAAAAAATAATTATCTGTTTTGAATTAGTTTGAGATTTTTCTCCCTCGGGTTTTTTCACTGACGCCAGCTTGTTCGGTTCTTTTGCCGATGAAAAAGTTTCAAAAGATGAGGATAAGTCTTCGAATAAATTGACTAACCAGACCAACTTCGCCTGATGAATTCGAAAGTAACTCCCTTCTATTCATCGCTGCTGCGATGATGCATCAGGAGGGATCACGATCACGGCCATAGACGAAACAGAGCAAAAGCCAGACGAATTTTTAGCTTAAGTGGACACCATGAGGTTTACTCAACAATAGATCGATCATAAGTCAATGGAAGTGCGTACTGCGTATTAATCTCAGTATTGAGAAAAATCAAATCAATCACCCTCGCAAATTAAGACACGACAACATTAAGGTAGTTTTGACTCTTTACACTATTTAACGATTGTAACCTTAATTTATATGTATTTTTTTCGCTCGTCCCTTCAGTCCTCCTCGACATATTATAGTATCAGTTTTATCAAGTTTACAAAAATAAAACTCACGAAGAAGTTTCGAAGCAGTCGCATTACTCATCTGCCTGTCTATCTATGTTGATCCACAAGGCGTTCGAAAAATCTTGGTCGAATGAGGTGGAATGATGGACGAGGCCATTCGAAGCAAAAATCTTTTATGTACTTATTCTACTGTTCATAGTTTAAAAGTTTTTCAAACTTCTATATTAGTGCCCGAAATCACGCAGTACGTCAAATAAAAAAAGTATTCATCAAACCAGTGCGTTTTCATTGATTTTTTCAGATACATGTTTTTGAATATTTTACCACATCGTCATTACGTAACAAAAGTTTTCAATGTGAAAAACAAATCAAGTGATTCCTGAGTTTTTTCGTCAATGATTTCAGTGCTTGATTTCAATGGGTTCAAAAAACTGCTAACAAATGGTTTAGTTTGAATTGTTAAATGGTGAAAATTCACAGAATACAAAGGTGTGTAACCAACAACGATGACTGCGCGTTTCGTGTGTGGCTACAGCAATTTCCGAAGTTGAGCAGCCCCGGGCAGGCCAGACTTGGTTGGGCGACCACATATCTGCAAACTGGCCTACGTAGCGATCTCTGAGTGGAAGGCAGTTTTTCTGAATTTCTAATACTGCTAACCAACTGAAACTCAGTAAAAATAAAACTTTCCCTCGGCCCTCGTGCAAATACGATTTCAGTACTGCAGCAACAAAGAGTGGCTTTGGGCAAGACTCTTAGGGGGGTTCACAGGAACAATGAAGATAATAGAGTGGCGAAAAAGAAGGTTCAAAGTGATGGGATCGACATTTTTAAAACCCGCAAGGGTATACGTTGGACATGAAAAAAAAAAATACAAAAAACCCCTACCTTAAGGCTGGTTTTTTTTGCTTGCCCTGAATTTGCTCGCTGTTCCATGTGAAACATCCACAAAAGAACACCAAGTGCATAGATTCTAACCAAACAATTGGTTCGTAAATTGAGTTAGTGGCAAAAAAAAAAACAGCTTTTCCATAAAAGATAAACATTTATTCACATAAAACATTTCTTCTGTTCCCTCAAAACTCAGGCTCATTTTTTCTGTGTGTGTGTGTGTGTGTGTGTGTGTGTGTGTGTGTGTGTGTGTGT
>JACEOJ010005720.1:24412-91977 GCA_013761285.1 Campoletis sonorensis | reverse complement strand
AAGTAAAAAAAGTGAAAAAAGTTATAAAAAAGTAAAAAAAAAGTAAAAAAAGTGAAAAAGTAAAAAAAGGTTTAAAAAAGTGCTGCACAAGGGTCATCGAAAACTTTCATTGAGATAAGTAATACATGGATCCATGATTGCTGAAAAACATGTTCATGCGACACCGTTTGGATTATATACCCAAAAAATAAAAGGCATTGATTGGGGACACTTGTAGGAGAAATTCATTTCTACGGCTCAGGCAAAAATTGATCCGTGTGCTGCCATCTGTTGATTTTTCGAAGTTTCTGAAGTGTCTTCAAATCATGGTCACAATCAGAATGCTGAAAATGTCGTCAAAGTATGTGATTGACACCAAAACACATTGGGGACTGTCCTCAAACGATGCTAATGTCTTCAAAAGATGTACCCGCTCGAAATTTCGTCCCCGAACTATGCTTCCCACATATATATATATATATATACTATTTGTATGTATGAAGTTTGACAGAACACGAAGGTAACAAAAGCGGTGGAATAAATATTGGAACCTGTATAAGAACCGGAGAGAGTTAACACGCGTCACGTTTCCACGACCATGGAAAATAAACAACATATTGGTTCTCGCGACTCGTTTACAGAACACATTCGTAGATGTGGTATATAAGCTCCGTCGAGAGGGTCGAATGAAATATTTTGACGACTGAAACTCCGGAGAGTTGCTTATGTATAATGATGTACATAGCTATACGCTTATATATGTAAGGGTGTCCCGTAGAAATCGATATTTTTTTGCTTGAACATACTTCTTAGGACGTTGGTGAATAGTTGAGGGAAGAAACCTGGCAGAGAAAAGCGGCGGTAGGTCTAAATTATAAGATTGCACAATAAGTGACTTGTATATTTATTTTTTTTGTAGTCAGAGATGAAAAAGCAGGTTTTTATGATTGTAACTAAAATAAAAGTTTATTTTCATTTGGATTCGATGGAGGAATCCTAGTGTAATGATTGAAAGTGAACTCAAAAAAATGATTTTTCATTTTTCTGCTATACAACGAAGACCTCTGTGAGAACAGATCAGATTTATTCTCTTGCCATCGATAGTATCCATAATTTTTAAATTTTTTTCGCGCAAGACGAGTGTTTTTTTCTGTTGTTTTAAACCCCTTGCAAAAGATATTCCGTTTTTGGGGTCTCGTCCTTAGACGAATAACCTGGGAGAACATGAACTCTGTTGCTAAAAATGCAGCAGTGTCAGTGGCTTTCGTCGTAACCTCAATAGAAATAAATCAACTCCATAGGAAACTATAGAGGATAAGACTTTTTTAAATTTACAATGATTACACTAATGCCTGTTCTTAAATTCCAAATATGAGAGCATTTTCATATTTTTTACATAAAAATCGCGATTTTTTTCCTCAATTGCAAAAACGTTCTTTTTTTTTTGCATCTTTCACGGTATACATAAATACGGCCTCAGGTTCTCAATGTAAATTGTTTGTTTCCCCATAATATACAGTCTCTTGAACAGCTTTGGACTAGTAGCAAAATATCAGGTTGCAATTTAGAAGTGGAAAAAAATGTATCTTCTCGAACTACGATAACGACAATGTAAATAAATCTATGTTGACAACGCAGAATGCGATTTGACGATGAAAGTACGAGGGTATATAGAAACAGTTATTCATAGCAAAATAAAAAAGCGCTCTGGGAAATTCCTTGGAAATTCTTCAACTCAATATGGAATTCATAAGATTCCAGCAAAGATACATTCATGCGAGTGACCTCGTTGTTTTCTTGTAAACCGGATTTTATAAAAAATAAATAGAGTGAAAAAATCAATTGAATTGTAATCTTCTAGTAACATTTAAAGAAAACGAGAGTACATCCCGGAGTTTCACGATAAACTTGAATCTGTCCAGGAGGACGAAAATAAAAAGTGTGCACAGCAGTCGAGGAATGTCCCGTATATCATGTGTGAAAGCTTCAAATCGAAAGAGAAAGAATCTCTCTCTCCCTCTCACTCTCTCTTTTATAACCGTCAAAGTTCACAACGGGCACGTTAAAATTCCTTCTGTGAATTCTCCAGAGAGAGAACAAAAATGTCTATTTGATCGAGTTATTTCAATATCCACTATTCCAACATGGCTGTTGAGTCAGTAATATTATTCTGCAGTGATGAAACCCAAGACCAACGTTAAGGGTAAGTGAGAGAGAAAGAAAGATAGAGAGACAAGGACAAAAAGTATGATGGCGCTTTAGAAATCCTTATGCAACTGCAAGCTTCGCAGAAATGTATACGAGTAGCTTTACAACCAGTTCCAATTCGATTTACGGTTTAAGAGACTCACATTTTACAGCAAAAATTGTCGACATTTTTATTTCCCGATGACCTGATTGGCAATCTAACAATCCAATTAAAAGACTGGTCGAATAAAATTGTTGAATATTATGTAAAATAATGAGATCATGACAAACAAATCATTTGGTTTTATTCGAACGAAAATATTCCATTCGCTCACAGACAAAAATATTTTGTTTTTGTACGTCAATTCGAATTCCATGACGAAAGTCTAGGACGCAAATTTGATAAAGAAAAAAATAAAAACCCCATGTAGATGTGTGTCATCGGGTCAATAGTTTGCCGTTGATTTATTTTCCTCGAATTGCGGAAATTAAGGAAGCAGATGAACGTACCTACCAATCAATTATTTGTATGCAGAGTGGATTAAATGTGCTGTAATCATTATAACAGTCACGTTCGCGTGAAAGCGTTTAAGGAAATGTTTTTCATCACAGAAAAAGACATAAATTGATTTTTCGATTCCCAATCTTTCTTTGAATACACATTCTACCCTTAATTGATTAATTCAACAAATGACTCGAACTTGATGAATTAATGAGTTTCGTTAGAATAATTCTGTCGACTTCCGCACCAAATCCCTATAAAATTAAGTCAACCAGCAATGAAGAAAAGAAAAGATCCTCATGTCAACGTGCACTTTATGCTGGACAATACTTCTAATTGGTTGCACTGATCCTAATATAAAGGTATAAACGTAGAACATTAACGTGGAAGATTCATTACTGCCCCCTTTTTAATGTCCACCTTCACGTTTCGTGGTTATGTTGTTCCACTCTGGAAATGAAAATCTATCCTTATTGTATGTTCACCCTAGTGTGTTTATGTTTGATACCTACATAACCACGTCTGTATCCACAGGACAACTTATTCAGCAACCAGGGATATCGATCCAACCGTGGCCACCCTCGCTGATCGCTTCCTATCGCCTAATAAAAATTGCCCATTCACGACGAATAAAACTCATATTCACTTCTAATCAAATGCGTAAAGGGATTCAGATAACAGGAATATTGCGCCCTATTAATTAATCAAACACATGTGTCAAACTTATGCAATAAAATTTGTTATTTCGCTGATTCACTTAAACAGTTAATTCATCATTTAACTAATTACTATTCAAGAATAAATGATTTTCCAATTTGTCGATTGACTGCCTTGAAACGAAATTATTTTTCCATCGCCTCACGGCCTTGCCTCGAACTATCGTTTCAACCATATTTTTCATACTAAACCGCATGTGAAATTGAAAGACTGATGCTTATCTGAAGAGTTGTTGCACATGAAAACGGAAATTGCCCCATCATCTTACCTCCATCCTAAAAGAAAAACTATTCCAAGAGGCACGTGAAGAGTAAGTGAAAAGTTAAATGCAGTAGCAAAAGCGATTTCCATTTAACTCCGTTGCTGCACTGAGGGGAACAAATTATTGGATCAATTTAATATCTCGTTACGGGTTGCGAAGAAAATTATATAATCATAGCAACATTATAAAATATGAAACAAATACACCTGTTTTGGAACTGAACAAACACTTATTTTGTCTGAAGACCCCGCCACTAAATCAACGAAATGTTCCAATAACATCAAATGTTATTGAATGAACCATTTTTTTTTCTCTCAGTGTGAAGTTGTCTATTGCTGCTGCTTTTTATTTACGGCAGTTATTATTATTATAACAACCAAACCGCTTGCAATGTAACTCTTTACTCACAACTTTGATCCACTGCCGGAAGAGCGGCTTTCAAAAATATGTATTTACTGTTAGCGTTTACTTTACAGAAATCATTAAAAAAGAGATCGACTTGGGAATGATCACTTTGGGAATGACCTAAATTAGCTAGAAAGACAATGTAAAAACATTTCTAACGGAGTTGAATCCTCACAGATCCCAGATGAAGTGTTGCGAATTTAGAGAAAAAAATGCAACACGATCTGCTGTTCCTAAAATGCTGCACTTATTGCAATGTAACAATAATTCTCAACAAAAATCTATCAGATTATTTGTTGTCTTTAGTGTTATTGTTATTTGTTGTTATGGTCTTACTCTTAGGCAAAAATCTGGGTGTGTTAGTTGACGAATTCAATGCAAGTCATTAGAAGCAAACATTTTCATATTATCTGTACGTCTGTCAATAAAAATGAAACTCTGCTCATTGGACACATTCTCCCATCGCTGCATGTTGTCCATCAACAGAATCAGGAGGATCCCAAGAACTAACTATGCAGAGTGACCAATCACCATATATTCATGATTCCAGTAAAATAGTTTCCTTGTACAGGCGCTTGTAGAGCTGAGTTCATACTCCTGTAACAATGTGTTCACAGCCTCTTGTTCTGTAGCAACTAGAATTGTTCATGTACTATGTGAACACAAGTTGTATGGAATATATGGAGCGCACGCCTTTCTCAGTCGGGAATACTCCATCTATACTTTGTAGAGTGAATAGAAAAGCACACATCAGCGAACTGATATGCACGTGAAACAGCTGCACACCTAATTCAAGTGAACACAACCGCATCAACAACACGTTACTCGACGTACCGGCAGACGTCCACGAGATTACCATAATAATTGCATGGTGCACCATGGAACAAAAGTTTAAATAAAAAAATTAAAAAATGTTTTACCACATATAGACAGGGTGGATTCTAACGTCCATAATGGTCCTCATGGAAACGTTGCAGTATCGTTGTGATGATCAATTATATCATCACAGTGGACTGAGTTGATTCAGGTCTCGAGGAAACTACAATTGCCAGGTACTCGACATAGTCAGATTTCATTTGAATAATAGGACACGTTTGTCGCCCAGCTCAAGTACAAATACAAATTAACTGCCCATATAACCGATCGAATAGGGACAAACAAGTGGCCCACCATATACGCATGGAGAGATGTAGTGGCTGGTACCTAAATTGGCATGAGAATCAATAACAGGTAGACATTAGCTCAACACTAATTTCGGAAGTGCATACAATTTCTACGTCACTTCAATGGTGCAACGAGTATCCCCGTAACCCTCTCTTGTTCTATCCATGATTATCGATTCAGTTGTGACACATCAATTGCAATGGAAGTGAAAAATACCGGCCGCACGTGACCGCCATTCGCTCGGGGAAAAAAAAAGTGAAGTGATGGAGTTCTCGAGAATTCGTGGATATTTTCCGGTTTCAATGGTTCAAGAGTTTCAGGATTTTTTTAATGTAGAAGTACTTTTTGCATACTTGAAAACGGATTATACTTTTTTTTAATGAAAATCTTCTGCTCAAAGTGTCGTGTTTTTATTGACAACCAAAACTTCTAAAACTGCAAACCAGAAGTTGCAAGAGTGATGAGAAAATGTAGAAGAATAATTTATGTTAAACGGAAGTTCTGAATGATAACTATTTCGCTCAGAAATTCACTGATTTTCCGCAAAAACTAATGCAGCTTCTTGAATGAAATTGGGGCGGAAATTTTCCAACTTTACTTACCACGCAATCCATTCTACCGCCTGTGACTCCAAATTCATTGTACAATGCTAACCACATCCATTTTCGTTGCTCAACAATCCTGAACGTACGGAGAGTCAGAGAATTTGATAAAGGAGAAATAGTAGCTAATGGCAATGAGTAATTTTGACGATAGAAAATGAAGTTAACCGGAACCCTAGAAGTGTCATGATTATATCGCACATTTCAGAAGTGTTTACACGATGTCTGTGGGTGAGGAGAACCATTTACCATTTCTAATACTATTCCGAGTATAAAAGTTTTCCTTCAAGGGGGGAAACCACATCAGGAATCTTATGTTCAGTGATACTTTGAGATTTTTTTTTCGTGGGTGGAACTAATTAGAATTCAATAAAATTCTAACATCATTTCAATCATATTTCGATGAACTGTAATGAATTTTTAAAAATATTTTCAACTAAAAATAACAGAGCTACGCCCTGAAGTCCGTCGACGGTCGTAGTCCAGAGTTTCATTCCAATTTTTATCTGATATTTAAAAAGTTTTCATTTTATATTGATAACTTATTTTGTTAGAACTCAATGCAAGTGTAAACAATGAAAATTCAAAGTTTAGCGGGCTTTGGAAAAATTTTCTTCAATTTTTGCAAAATTTTTTCAGTAATCAAGCAAGTAAGGCACCCTCAAAATCATGAGATAATCTCGAAAGTTGGTTCATATCCTTACAAAATAAGTTATCAGTATAAAAAAAACATTTTCAAATGTCATATAAAAATTGGAATGGCTACACGTCCCGCAATCGAAAAACTGGACTGCGACCGTCAGCGGACTTCAGGGAGTATTTTCGGTTGAAAATATTTTTAAAAATTCATTATAGTTCATCGAAATATGATTGAAATGATGTCGGAACTTTATTGAATTCTAATTAATTTTACCCCCGAAAAAAAAAATCTTAAGGTATCACTGAAAATAAGCTTCCTAATGTGTTTTTTCGAACGGAAATGCAATAATCCAAATCGATCAAGTAAATTTCATTAATTCACAACTGCATAAAGAAAAAACGAGGATAAAACATAATCACAGCTTTAATTTTACGTTTGTTTTATTTTGACGTTGATTTCCAGAGCCATTGGTATAGAGATTCTCCAACGTCAATGCGTTCATTCTGATGGGAGTGAATCCATTTATCTGGAAAAGAAGCTTCCTTGTTTATAGTTAAAACAGAGATTTCCTCATTTCAAAATGTAATCCGATAATTTGAATCGATCATGTAAATTTGATTATTTCAAAGCCAGAATGTATTGAAATTTAATGAAGGAGGAGAAGTACAACTGCATATTAAACGAACAAAAAAATACGAAGAATAGGCGTTGGTTTAACGTTTTCGTTTATTTTGACGTTGATTTTTAGAGCCATTGTTATAGAGATTCTCTAACATTAATGAATTTATTCTGATGGAGGAATCCACTTGTTCCGGAATGAATAAAGACATTATTGTATCAGTGGAAGTGCTGCAAGCCACATATCACGATTATTTAGGGTTGATGTTGATAGCAACGCAGAGCAAGTGAAATAAAAGTACAATACAAAACGTAGTTGAACTGATTTGTACGAGTACGATGGCGAGAGGTGGAGTGACATTGATTTTTGCAGATGAATCATGAGAATGAAACAATGGAAACAAGAGTGCAAAAGAAAAATTCAACTGTCCCAGTGAGTTTTATATGTTTCGGAAAAGAGACTCGTTTGGTCACATGAAAAGAGTGGAACCGAACAAAATGTGGAGTTTCTCGAGATAGCGAGACTAGGGATAACCGATAAAATGATACATATGCATGCACAGAGATGTCGAATCAAGAGAAGATCTCAGGGCGCATGTTACAGCGCTGGCGTACAGCGTGAAAAAAATTCGAGTCCCGCCAGACTGGCTCAAGGCGAAAACCGGCCGCATTTCATTGTGGCTACTCGTCACGCGCGGTACTGATCGTGAGCTTTCAAAATCGAACTAACTTCCGCCTGAATAATGAAAAATATCGTTGTTCATAAATTCGTAACAGGATTGAACTTCACGGTATACGAAAACTTCTAGTGTTGATGACTTGAGTTTGCGAAAAATGACGTTTTAATAAATGTAAAAAAAAAAAATAATCCTCATTTCTTTCTATTTAAACGAACCAATGGCAGTTGAGTGCAGTGTCAATTTTAGACTCGTGAGTACCTTCAAAAATACAGCCAAGTTTTGAGAGCCATTGAAACATTCTGGCAATTGATAGATCATGAATTATGTCATTTTTATCCACGTGTATCAAACAATCATAAATCAGTCGACTCGTGTGATATACAAGTGAACTCGTGAATAGTGAAGTGTGTAATCTTTGATTTAATCTTGTTTGCACAACTAAACCTATGAAGGGTGGATTATCACGCTAACCGTAGAAGGACGGTAATTTAATTCAACATGCAAGCTCGATGAGGACGCGTACAGTGTCATCGAATTTACAGACAGCTCTGACCAGTGATGAACGAATTCACTTTCACGATTTTCGGTAAATTTTCATACCTTCAAATTATCTGTTGAAAATGGTAATTTACATGCCTTCAAATTATCTGTTGAAAATGGTAATAAATTATAACAAAACTCTTTATCAATTCTAGCGAAAATGGTTAAACAAAAATTTTAATCGATTTGAAAAATAATTGGAATATTTTGACAACCCGAATCTTGGCACGTCAGAATCCAGATTCCTGATCTCAGATTTTTTTTTGTTTATCTTAACACTTCTCATACCAGTGTTGCTACTGATTGATGATTTCATTTTTTCTTCTGCAGCTAATTGATTTCATGGATCTTTTCCTCATAGCTGTTAGTTCCCAATTAATATTGAGGCATGGTTATTTGTTCTCACATTAATGTTTCATTTCGTTTGCTGTGACCCACTAGAAAAACATCGATAATCAAAGAAACAGTGGAACCAAGTAAACGAAATATTTTTAAGAGGGTATAATTTGCGATGAAAGTATAACTTTCTCGAGAGGTTGATGATGAATATGTTGAGGCAGGGGTTAAAGTAGATTCACAAATTAAGCCAGCTGAAAATTTTATAGGCCGATCTCTTTTTCTCGTTCATAAAAAAATTCGCTCCGCTCAACTTTTAATTAGACTCTACGTCAAATGGTTAATTGAATGAAAATAAAAAAGTGTAATTGCCTGGCGTTACCTCGGCTGACCTTATTATTTGTTGATTGGAAGACGAAATATCATCGTACTTTTAAGGTGAATAACTAGTTAAATAAAGTGAACCATATTCCATTACGGAACTCAATGAACTTGTCTCACGAAAAATCGATCTTTATCAACCAAAAAAAGTAGAGATTCACAAATTTGAACGTCGAGATCGCGTGCCGGACATGTTCATATGAGATTTCTGTTATGAAAGATAAAGGGCTTTGCATCTTCGATTACTTTTTATTCTTCACTTACACGCTCGCTCAATTCACAATCGAGTAAGGGCAGATGCTGGTCCAAGGGTATGAATACCCTCTCATCGCGACCGCATCCTCCAGAAGAACACCTCAAAAGTCAAGTCCTTATCACTTCCGAAAGTTTCACTTTGTAAGTCGAGTTCACACTTTTGTTTTCTTTTTTTCTTTCTATGAGCAGCGTACGTGTAGCATCATCGCATATCAGGAGACAGGAAAATATGATGTGTCAATAAAATCTTTTTACTCCTCACATCTGTGCAAAGATATTGCATTCGTTTTCTTCACAAACACTTTCAAAATAGTCTTGTCGTACGATTCCATTTTGTTTGATTGGATGACATTGATCATTTTTTGTAATTCAAATTCGTGATTTTTCCTCCATTTTTCAATCGATTGAGTGCATTTTCAATTTTTGTACCCACGTGATAAGAAAATAAGTTCGTTCAACAATTTTCAATCATTTTGTTTTCATATATTTTCTTTGAGCGTTGTATGTGTTTAATGATCCTGTTAACGACTTGGCTTGGAAGCTGACGGCCCGTTCGGCAGTTAGCACCCAAATCGACGCCAGTTAACATCGTGTTGTCTAGGACCCGTCTGGCCTCAGTTATATTTATGTACATTCGGTATCGAGCAAAATATTCGTTGTTTATTTTCCTTATTTTATTTGTTTACAAATCAATAATAAAAACATAAATAATACACAATTGAAATGAACTTGAGAGCTTATACGACTGGCCATAAAGTTGTTGCACTTTTTGGTTATTATATTTTTATGTTTATCAAGACGTATTACTTTTATTGAAATATTATATCGTCTTTCGTCATTACACTCTTTTCTATCTTGCCAAAATGATGATCGTTCTCTCCCGGTCTATGGCTCGTGAATTCATTTCCGGGTAAATTCCACAATGAAGAATATGAATAAGTCCAGAAACAAATCGATTCGAATAGCGGTGCTTCGCGTCTGAAAAGTTGCATAAAGGCAAAAAACGATTGCACGAAGCGGCATCAGTATGATCGATGCATATTAACAATAAGAATTATCCGATAATTTACATAACGATAGTTCAAAGCTTGAGGTATAATGCAGTTATCAAACTTTGTAGTATAGTTCTACGAATTCGATTCTACCACTACAACGATAAAAGAATACTCGTCATAGATTTTCAATGCATAAGCAAACTCAAGAATCCATAATTCACTCACGGAGTTTATAACTTCCTTAATGATATACCAAACCATGTATTTGTTTATTGGTGGTCAACCAAAGAGTCTTCGTAGATTCGACACGTGTATCAAATTACTGCCAGTAAGAAACAAACTGTTAAAAGAGTTTTTTTATAGCTCATAAAAGAAAAAGAAGGAAAAAAAGAACGGTAGACAAAAAAATTAATAGCTCTGGTGGCGTTTTGTGGGGAAAATGTGACGCAATTTTGGCTCTGAAATGCCTTCTTATGTATTCAAATTGCGAAATTCATAAGCATACATTTTGAGCCTCTTAGCAAGCTTTCATTGGAATTTAATAAGCACATTATCAAAGCGTGTAAGAAAAAAAATGGCAAAGCCCTTTACTTTGTTGGAATTTTTTGGAACGAGCATGTTTTATCGATCAAAATGTTGCTCTCATTATCTCAATGAAAGACAACAGATGTCACAGTCTCGTGCTGACTGGATAACTCTTTAATGCGGTAACCAAACAATCATCCATTACCTTTACCCTTCTTTACGATGTTATCAACTCGCAACGATATTCTAACGGATGAACCGGGCCTTTATTGGCCGTCTCAGTTGACGTCATTCTCTTAACTACCCCTGATCGCATTTTCACCACTGGGGAAATAGAAACTAGAGGGTAACGATTCCCCCTTGTCGTCTTTTGATACCAACCCAACCGAAACCCGGAAATCTCCTTAGAGCAGGCTCCGGACTTTTCTTAAGGCTACTTCGAACAGGGAAGACTGACACAGGCTGAAAAGATTAAGTGAGAAAATGAGAAAATGTAATCAACGAACGAAAACCCAAAGAAATTCACTTGCCATTTACTTCTTATACTGACAGAATTCACTTGCTAACGAGATACATTGTCGTTTGAATAACGATGCAGTTATCAGGAGATGGAATTATGCAATTTACCATTATCCCAATCGTCATCTTACTCGGCAATCAACTTACGAGCAGTCAATCTTCTGTTATAAATTCCAAGTCGAGTCTTTTATTTATATCTAAGACATCTTCATTGGCAGGTAGTGAAGAATCTCGAAAACAATAACAATCTTTACCACACATTGAATAAAACACGAGGAACTGTAGTATTAGTGGCAGAATTAATTAAGGTCTGGGTAGAAAATCCTTTTCCAAACCCACGGATCTATGTTTGTACAATGTCCCGAAAACATTGTTCCAAGTCCAATATATGGATCAAAAATCAACAAACCTTGTTTTTCTTGTAATTTTCCAACGATTCGATATGATTTTATCCGGAGTATCAATAATCGTTGTAATTTTGATTACTAATAAATGACGATGCTCAAAAGTCATTTTTACTGTTACACCAATGTGTATCAAAACAAATACTTCTGACAACAATGACCGTCGAGTTCAGTAGCCCCGGATAAGATCGATACCTGGTTGGGTGACCGCTTAACTATGCATCGCTTCGCGTATTAGTCGCCGAGCAGACAACCGTTTTTTGGAGTTTCTCACGTTGTTAACGAACGGAAAATCAATAAAAATATACGAGCTTGAATCGGCAGGGTTTTCCACAGTTACCCTTTGCCCTCGTGCAAATGTGAACAGGCCTGCATTAGGAAAACGTAGCTGTAGACAACACTCTGGGGTGTTTTTTCAGGAACAGAAATCGTTGAGTTCTTGAAGGAACAATTAAACAAAGTGATGTAATAGACTTGTAAAAATCCTGCAAGGGTATACCCCGGAAGACTAAAAATAAACAAACATACTTAAGACGAGGGAGAAAATTTCCCATCGCATGACCAACGTTTAGGCCGCTTGTTAATGACACGATTTCCTGCGGCACGCCGAGTTAGCTGCGATATAGGATGAAAATCGTGAAAGCTTGTCCACGATACACGTATTAGTAGCACGACAGCTGATGCGTTAACGACTTTGGTGCGTGGAAAAACACATTTTTTCCTATTTCTCATAATAAATCAGACATGAATTCTGTTTATTTATATTTGATTGTTCCTGCGTATACCTTCACCGGTTGTTATGATTTAATTCCACCACTTTAACCTCGTTCGACTGTTCTTGTGAGACCCCAAAGAGGGTTGTTAGAGACTACTCTTTCCTAATGTACTATTTCATCGCATTTGCACGAGGGCCAAGGGAAACTGTGGAAAACCCGCGCGCGGCCGATAAAGCAGACTACATTTTAACTGTAGTTTTAGTTGGTTAGCACCATCAGAAACTCTGAAACGTTGCCACCTGCTCAGCGATCGATACGCGAGCTGGTTCATAGCTTGGCGGTCACCCAACCAAGTTCTGACCTCATCCAGGGCTGCTTAACTTTGTGATCTCCGGGGCTGTACACTGAGCGCGCACTCATCACTGTCGATACAAACGACTTCCAACTCTCCCATATTCAGCAGTCCTCCTCATGTTCAAACATCGCGCCAGATATTCTCTATCTAATCCCTTCTACGAATAAACCAAATATTGGTTGATGACGAACATAAAGTAATCGTGTAATCAAAATAGTTTTATTAATATTGAAGTAAATGTTAATCCTGCAGTTTTTATGTGGCAATGAATCCCATCCGCTGATCTCAACAGAAATTTTCTGGCGAAGAACTAAAAATGTCTAAAAATAATAAAAACTGATTGAACATTTGTAGTTTTTATTGATCACGCAGTCTTTTCAAACAATGTTGAAACATGAGTTTCGGGAATCGTGAAATTCCGTATAACCAGATTATGTTTCAAAATATTCGGTAGGAGAACATTCATTTTAGACGAAAAATGTACTACCGTGTAGTTTTAACTTATCAATCGAATTTATGTTTGTTTCTTTTGTCTCTCGTTTCCCCCGGTTAGATCGCTTGATTGAACTTGAGAATTTTTCGATCAAATGTGACACACGGTAGCGTGAAAAAAAATGATATATCAGTTCGAAATAAGCTGTAGTACACAGTGGTCGGGATTGTGAATACGTTTGTGAAATTCGAATGTTTATCGACGAATACTGAAAATACTTTGACGTTGAAACTGTAGAAAGTTCGATTTATAAAAAAGTCAACACTGTTCCGGTGAGTGTAGATTTTGTAGGGTAAAAAACGAACCTTCGATCTACATTACGAACCCGATTCCGGACTCAATCTTGCTTTATTTTCGTTCGAGACTATTTGTGGGGTCGCAGTCGATGGCTGCACCCATTCGTTGAAAATCCGTATTCGAATTTATGTGTATATGGATATCCTCACGTCACGATAAACGAATCGTTACAAAGTCATTTTTATTTCCACTTGAGTTGCTTGCCGCAATAAATTTCAGCTATTCGTCGTATACATGGACAGAAACTCGCGACATTTATCGATCAGAGAAATCAAATAACTTTTCATTATTTTTATTGATTATTAATAACGTTAGGAAGCTCCAAATATTTCCATTTGTCACACAAAAACGCATGGCGTGGATTCTAGGGGTTTTAGTTAAAGTTCGTAATAATTATAACAACTAAGACTTTTTTATTCGCTCGTTTATTCATCGATAAAAGTAAAAATATTATTTTTCTAACACTTTATTACATTTTCAACATTTTTTACTTCTGTTACACGGTTCATACTCCGGATAAATATCATCAATCTAGAACTAGATCCAACTAGATTTAAACCATTTTGGTATATCTCTCGGCACATTCAAAATTTCGAATAGTATATCAAGTCGTTTAATTTTCACTTTATCATCAAATATATCTCATGTCTAATATCGTTCTACATAAAACCGTTGATAGTTTACATATAACGGTAGCTGATTGTACAAGTGTCACATGAGAGACATTATCGATCGGCTGATAATGATTTTTATAGTATCACATGAAACAACCTATCTTCGTTGAGAGCGTTGAGGTTGCTTTCAAAGAGGACACGAGACGTAGCTCAATGACTTACTTTTCAAATGTTTTCATTATCTATTTTTCTATATTTCTTTCTAATAATTATGGAAAATTGAAAAAAAGAAAATCTAGATCACAATCTGTATACTGAAGGAGGATATTATGCTAAAAGGGTTGGAAAAGGCACTTAAAATCAGGTTTGGACGAACTATCGCAGAGAGTTACGGATGGAGGGTTTAACAACCAGAGATCGTTGCGAATGGTGTTTTTCATTACACATTGAAAATAATTACAATTTCACTCATTGGAATATTTAATTATTGGTCTAACCTTGAATTGAAAAAAAAAAACAACAATTGATTAAAAGTATAGCATCAATTACCCGGAAATTTTGTAATTGATCGGCGAATATTGTCAATTATTTCAATGATTAATCATTTTTTTCAAAATGAAGTTTTTAATTGCGATAAACCCAAATACCTGGATTATTTTGATTATTTGTTTCTACCTAATCTCAATTTTTCCATCGAAAAGTAAATTTAATTGAATTTAATTTGTAAATTGCAATAAATTCACACATTTTTTTTAAGCGCAAAGTAGTACCAGAAATGCCTTGGATATCACTTGATCAATTGATTCAAAATTTGATAGTACTGAAATATCGATTGTTAATTATCACTTGAAATATCAATTATAGAGTAAAAATATAAATCTTTAACGAAACATCATCTTTAAATCGAATTCGGGTGTTTTTTTCAACTCTATGAATTTTTTGCTCATCGTGCAATGTCTTTGTTTAAATGCAATTTGTACTAAAAAGGACAAAACACTACTCAGCACGTTTTGCAAACATGCCACACGGTACAGGGAACAGGGCATCAAAATTTCGCGCTCCCATGGGTGCTTTGTCGCGTCACATTGTGGTGTGACGGAGGTGCCACATGTTTGTGGATAAAGTTCAGCATAAAGATAAACGTGGAGTGAATATTCATGAACAAATACATTTTTATTTATTTATCGAACAATAAAAAACTTGGCGTAGTACAATTCGAATGACTTTTATGTTTATCAAATCTGTTACAGTTGAGTTAATTGTAATCGAGATCTCAGAAAAGTATTCGACCTTTTGATGTTAAATATGTCATTCAAGCTGTATGAAAGTTTTGCTTTTGTCGCGTACATTTTTTGTGGCATCTCCTGAGGAATCAGAGCCAGAGACAAAAGAAAAGGCGAGAAGGTTGCGATCGCAACGAACTCGATCGCCGTGATTGATTGCGAATACTATCGTAAAATGTATGAGAAAAAGTGATACGTACAAAAAATATCTGAGAATTCACGTACAGCAACCACGCGATACTAAACCCAAGGGTTGTTTATAAAAAAAAGGGGCAGAGTGTTATAAAAGAAAGCAAAAGTAAAAACGTATGCCTGATCGAGTGAGTGAAAGAAAGCAAGTGCTTGTGATCGGTGAATACATCGTAAAGGCAAACGAAGCGAAAAACGTTAACAGAGTGATGCTTGAAAAGGAATGGACGAATTTTTTAGTCTATGCAGAACGAATGCAGTTTAAGGTAGTCGTAGAGTGCCCATGGAATCATCAGACGATTATCAATGCGCACATTATCTTTCGTAATGACCTCGAACTTCATTTTGTAATTAAAGAATACAAATTTTATTCAATATTCGCGAAGACCTTTATCGTAAGTGACTTCCGCTTTTTTTTTTTTTAATTATCCTAATTTTTCCAATTTTATTATCGTTCGGGCTTTAATGCTGATGAGTAGCAACGTACTTTGGCGAATAAAACAAAAAATTCTCAACACAGTCATCAAATACCAGCTTACGATAAATTTCACCATCTTTTCCTTCTTAATCACTGCGCAATTTATTACAATTTAAAACTCTTTTAAGAAAGTTTTATTCAACAGTAATGACGGTCTGGAAACGATGAAAAAAGTAATTTTGTTGGTACTTGCATAAGTGTAGGCATTTATTGCGAATAATAAATCCTGATGCGTAATGTAAATGAGAAAAATTATAATAATTTCATGTCTAAGCGATATTTTTCTCTCAAACTGAATAGATTTTTTTCAAAGAAAAGAAGAATCAAGAGTTTCAAGGACTCGTAAAATCAAAGCCTAAATACCGATATAGTTTGAGACGAAAAGTTCAGATGTCTGATACCGTGTTGATTAAAGATTTATAAGGCGAAGAAAACGGATCGTTGCCCAAATGGTAAATCATCTACCTTTTGAAGAATTCTATAATAAGGATTATCTGCGAATAACGAGAAAATAACAACACGGCAGCCAAGGGGTGGCTGAAACTTTGTAAAAGTTTTTAAATTAACGATCTTACTTTTCAACCCGTGGCCGATAACGTTGTATGTATTTATACTTATTACACTTTACCAAAATATAACTTTTACATGAATCAAGATTAAAAACAAGAAGTGAACATTCATACAGAATATTTTTGACTCAATAAAAATACACAATTGAATAATCCTCAAATTTTTCAAACCATTTTCTTGGGAAGAATCTATTCAGCCATAAAATGACATGTGAAATTTCCTGATTCCATCCCCTCATGAATTTGAAACAAACGAGTTTATTTGGCGTGTTCGAAAACATTTTACTATAAAAATCGTTGATCGGTTTTTCAATCAACTTGAAAAAAATGTTCAATTGTCCGTTTTAATCGAATATTTAATTCCGTTGGGGCGCATAATGTCAACAAAGAAAAGTAGGCACTGTTTGCCACTAACGAGCATTCATGAAATATGCACACGTAATTACCCCGCGCATGGATTATCACACGTGGTGTAACTCACCCAAATATGAAAAAGTAACGCTATTTCAGCGTCCATGAAGCTTTTAATACGAAAATTTTGTAGCATTTTTTGAAATTCTTCAAAATTTTCGTAATAATAATTCAACAATAATTATTCATATTTACTCCACGACTTTACACGTCGTGGTGACATGTCTTTAATGTGTCAAAAACTGGAGTATAAAAAACGCTGACTCGATTTGAATTTCGATTTATTTTTATATTGTCGGTGAAGCGAAACTGCTTCCATTTACCAGGGGGTAAAGGAAACTGGTAGAAACCTTTGTCGATACAGTCAGAATCTAACTGATCCCCTCGGGTGCTAAGACGCTCACGCGCGACCACCGCAGAGACATTTAGGTATGAATCTCCTCAGCTATCACGCAATAGGCCGGTCAGAGTTTGACTGAAGTGCCATATCCCCACGACGAGAATCGTCCATGGAAGATACGCAATGTCAGACACAGTGAGATCGTTTTTGCCCCGGATTTATAAAGATGAAGTCCGGACCACTCGGGATTGCAGTAAAAACACTTGAAAAAAAAAAAAAGAAAATCAATTTTCGATTGGTGTTTGGTCAGATATCGAATCGAATCCTTGAATAATTCGAGGACCGGCGACGTATCGGAGGTTTTGCCCCACAGACCAGCAACCGCTCTCCCGAATTGATTTTATACACTTTTTTTAAATCCCATGTCCTACGACCCAACAGACGAAACTCGTGCTGAATTTGGTACTGGTTCGTTGATTGGTTGTAGAGTTACAAGGTACCAAACAAACTTTCGGATTTATAAATGTGACCAAGGAATTAGGATTACGATTATAATTGCATAAGAGTTCTGTGAGAGAGTTAGGATTTTTTCTCTCTCTCTCTCTTTTTAGAGAGAGTAATTACTATTAAAACTCTTTGTAGATTAAAGATACACTTTACAGGACGGGATAAAATTGGTAATCCTCCAATTAAAGTGAGAAATTAAATTCCAAAATTCGATACTTCAATCAGGTGCTTTGTGGCGTAATCCTTCAGATTTTATTCCGATAATGCATAACATGTGTTTAATAATCCAATAGCCATGAACTTTTGGTTCTCTATTATAAATTGATTCCCAATTACTCATTCTACGGTATGAAAAATAGAAAAAAACACGTTACCGAATTAGTTGTTGCAGTAATTGTATAAAAAAATGACTACATTGTCAGTTAATTGTTCGGTCTGCAAAGATTCCAATTTCTATGGTGAACTGCTGGACATATTCGTGACAGAAGTAACACAATCCACGATAACGTTTGCTGAAAACATTTGAACTATTCAAACTGTCGAATGTAACGAATCTGCGAATACAAAAGTGCAAATTTTGATGAATTTCCATCAAAATAACGTGTTAATTATTTGTTGTTGAAAAGTAGGTTTGGAGGTTATGTTGACAGCTGCGAAGCTTGCAGAATTGCTACACTTGGAAATCTGTGATTTTTTAACATATCGTCTCATTGGTCAGAATTTATGTCAATCTTCTAAAAATGTTTAACGTATAAATATATTCGGCACCATAACAACGTTAAATTTCTAATTATTCAAAATATATTTTTTTTCATTACACTGCCAATTGATCGCTTCAATATCGTTTAAATTAAAAAGTTCATACAAATGAGGATGAAATGTTTCAAGTATATTTTCTACTAGTAATGAAACTGTCATTGATCAAATGAAGGTCAATCTGAGAAGCTATCGAAATCGATTATAAATCTAGTTTCACCAGAAAAATGTAATTTTTTCAATAATCATAGGTTTGTTATCCCAAACACCATAGATCTATAAACTGGTTGGTTAATTCTATGCATGACGAATGTTCCAGGACTGTAGTGCCGCAGAATGAATGCAACGTGGTCGTCGGATGATGGAGGTCCCGACACATTCTCGTCAGCCGTGTTCAACACGACGTACTGGCTCAGCAATACCAATGATAACAATACATTGATTTACGACGAATACGGTACGTTATAATTTGTTCGTCATTGTCCGTTATGCCAACACGCTTCTAAAATCAAAACCCACACATCAATAAACGTATCAGTAATATTATTAAGGATAAATAAATATTTGACTAACAGTAATGAAAGCTGGCAATTTTGGTCGAAAATAGAGAATCGAGCAATGATTTGTGCCAACATTTAGCTTTTATTTTGAGGGATTTATAAATATTGCATAATTGAATGTATCGGATTATACGAGACCTCGTCAATATCCTGTGTTAGCTTTGTAACACCAAAGATAAAAATAATTTTGATACAATGCGTAAAATTGAGGAGGCAATCTCGATTGGTTTATAGATCGGAAAATTTATGCGTTTAATCACGAAGCGCCTGTGAAAATAAAGATTTTTCGACACTCCCGTGCATGAGAATGGAAAAAAATAAAAAAAATGTAGCGCATTTGTCGAAGGTCAATAAAAACGGAGAGTGGATGGAATAAGGGCGTGAAAAAACAATATCCGTTTGCCACCGTTGGAATTGTAGAAATAATTGGAGACGAGGAGAAGGTCTTCTTCATGAAGTATTGCCGCAGGGAATTCTCCCCTTCATTCGACTTCCCGTTGGCTGAGACGTAGAAAAAATATATGTAGTCACGTATACAAGTGAAATGCCGATAAAGAAAAGGACGTATTTCCTACCCTTACGAACTTGACATACGTTATATTGTATTTAGTGACGAGACTCAGTGCTGGCTCTCGATTTATCCTCACGAGACTTCTATCTCCTGACACGTTCAGAGATATCCTCAAAAATTGTACCCAATACTTCGCGATCAAGCCAGTCCCAGTCTCGGAAAATCCTTCGAGCCTAGGAATACTGTTTTCGCGAATGAAGTCAAAGCCCTCGACCAAGTACATACATATACGTGCTTTGCTGATTCAGGTACGAAAAATATGAAGGTCGGATCCATATCTTTATGACGTATGGTCAACGCCAACCACTGACGATATTTTATATGAGATATTTCTCTTTGCGAATCGTTTCTTGATCCGGGGACAAAACCTTTATCCAACCTATTTGTCTTGATTTTCCCCCTTTACGACTCACAATTGTAACATCAAATCTCGGAAATCTTACCCACAACCTTAATCTCCTATCGTTGTTATTGCTTTTCCTTATTTACGAATCTTACAAATCCTATTTTTCATACTTTTTTTTTTAACTATCTTTTTCAACCTTACTAAATATTTAATAATTCCGCCTGCACTAAAAACTGTTTCCACTTCACATCGTTCGATTCAAAGTCTCTTTATATGTTTTTATAGTTTTCTCAATTCAATTTGACTGTATTCTGGTGTAATCATTTGTATTTGATCGCATTATTGATTTAGATAATCAAAGAATCGCAGGAAATGTTATGACGAAATTATTCAACCTACGCATGACCATTCACCAGTTATTTATGTAAACCTGGAATAATTATAGTCAACGGGTTACTATAGACACTCCCAACAAAGCCATGTGATTTTAACATTTGTACTGATTAGTATGCAGATGTTGCATTTGGTGAGAATGTGCTCATTCGTATTCCGTAATTTATTGTGTTAACGCTCTTTCGAAATCAAAGTTTATTGCTCGATTATTTTGACAATTTTTTCCTCATGAGAAATCAATTGTTTGTTTTGTGAATTTTCACCAGTTTCACCTCATTTTTTTTTTTTTTAGTGTCGATGAAACTGTTGTATTTGATCGTAAATTGATTTGTTGATCACATTTATACAGTGACTCACAAAATGCGTGAAAAACGATATTTTTTTTTCGGGTCCTTCAAAAACTTGACAATCACCTATTTTTTAGTGAATCTGATCGCTTTCAAAAGCTCAAGAAATTTACTATGAAGTACTTTTTGAGTTTTTTTAGCCAAATGCCAAAGCAGTCGCAAAAGATCACTTTGATCCCTTTGCTTTAAACCTGAGACTCATTCTCTCTTTGATGAGATAGTCAGAATGACAATCATGGGTTTGATTGTGAGTTAAAATTGTAATTATATTGACTATCATGTTACGATTGAGAGGAAAAATACAATCAACAATCCGAGGCACGTGTGAATACATGTGAAACGGTTTACAAAAGAGTATCATCATTTCTACGTAATTTGAAGCAATCGATCTCTTCAAGAAGCAAAATAATATTTTTCAAAAAACTTGTAATGTCATCATAAATATGGAACATCAACAATAAAAATGCAGTGTTTTGAAAACACTTCTGAATTTCCTGAAGAACTTTTTGAACCATGATGTTCTGAGAAAAACTTAGTTCCCGCGAAGTGTATTGTTGAGGCAATACTTTTTTCTTGACATCTGATGGCCAATTATTTCACATCAATTGAGCTACAGGCTACGGACAACTTCACGTGGAAAACGTGTCAATACCGATGCTCCAAGCGAAGTTCAACAAACTCTGATCTAAAATCTGATCCGACCTCTCGTGCGTCACCATTTCCTAACATCTACATAAATACATTTCGAATCTCGTTGTCCTTCTCATCATTGTCATTCTCGTCGTCCGAAAGAACCTTTCGTTCCAACAATCCAAACGAGATAACCCTGAGTTCTGTTCGTAGAGCTAGAAAAAAAAAAATTCTCTCCAAAGTGGATATTTGAAATACGACACGGAAATTCCATCCAATTCTATTATTCTGCTTGGAAGCGAATTTCTTCGCTCTATACTCGAAAACTTTACCCTCAGGGATGTGCACAATTCTTAACCACAAATAAGCTAAGCTACACGCATCAAATAGCTTCTCAACTGTACGTAACGAATCCTGTAAGGAAAGAAAACAGGAAAAGCGCCCGGGAAATATCTAAAAATATCTTAAGGGGGGAAACCACGTAAGAAAGCTTATTTTCGGTGATACTTTTAAGGTTTTTTTTGCGTGGGTAAAATTGATTAGAATTCAACAAAATTCTGACATCGTTTTAATCATATTTTGATGAACTGTAATGGATTTTGAAAATATTTTCAACCAAAAATGACAGAGTTACGCCCTGAAGTCCGCTGACGGTCGTGGTCCAGAGTTTTTCGATTGCGGGACGTGTGGCCATTCCAATTCTTATCTGATATTGAAAAAGTTTTTATTTTACATTGATAACTTATTTTGTAAGAATATGAACCTCAATGCAGGTGGAAATAATGAAAATTAAAAGTTTAGCAGCCTTTGAAAAAAATTTCTTCAATTTTCGCAATATTTTTTCATCAATTAATCAAATAAAGGCACCTTCAAATCATGATATCATCACAGACGTTGGTTCATATTCTTACAAAATAAGTTATCAATGTTGAATAAAAACTTTTTGGATGTCAGACAAAAATTGGAATGGCCACGCGTCCCGCAATCGAAAAACTCTGGACTACGACCGTCAGCGGACTTCAGGGCGTAACTCTGTCATTTTTGGTTGAAAATATTTTTTAAAATTCATCACAGTTTATCGAAATATGATTAACACGCGTCAGAACTTCGACCCGGATTTCCATTCCATTTCGATATTTTCCCATTCGACTGTATGCTCCATATATTTGAGCTTAATTTTGCGTGTACTTTATGGACGAACGAGGTTTCAGAACATTATTAACTCGACGGAAATTTGTTGAAATTTTACGGCCGTCTGATGAATGTCAGCAGCCACGACATCCGGTCCACGGCTTCCTTTTACTGCTGGTTGCACTAGCGAAATTTCAAAGCCATTTTCACTTTTACTGCTCGAATTCGGTCCTTTTAATATCAGTGAAGAGTCTTTTTCGGTCACAGCTTCCATGTCTTGTCAAAGTATAATTAAACGAGAATAATAAATAAAGGGATTTATTACTCCTGCAGCTCGCAATGTTTTGATGTTTAAATTAACGTTCGCTGAAGGCAATCAAACAAATTGCCAATTTATTTGTCATCTGGATGACAGATCATTTTATTGCTCACGATATTGGAATGTACTTTTCAAAAATCACACTTCTCCGTTCGGAATGTCGACAATGCTTTCATTTTTTTTTCTTTAAATATTGATTCAGAACTATTCGAACCCGGACCTGATGGAGAAACAAATATATAAAACTTTTTCTAGCATCACGGTACACAAAACTTTCATATACTGCGAGGCAGTGGTACAACTTTTTCTGTTTTCTTTTTTCTGCTTTTCACACGTGAATAAAAGTAGAAAAGCTATGTTCAATAAACACGTATTATTTAAAACAACAAGCATTGTGCGTACTTTAAGCGTTGTGAATATAAATTCAACATTTTTCTCAAATATTTGTTTTGAAACTTGTGAAAGTGTTGTCATTTTTCTTGATCACTTGAAGTGAAATCGTGATACCAAGCGCAAGCTTCAACCTAATCCTATCCATACGTGGATTGTTCATATTTTACGAGTCTCCACTGTAATATGAGCATCGCTAAAAGCCTCTGGTAAATAATCTAGGGAAGGAAGTTTACGATAAACGATAAAACTGCACTTTGACCTATGAGACCAAACAGCTTGGCCTCTGCTCAAACCATCTAACATTTATTAAACACATCTCAAATCCCATTTTGACACTTTGTTGTTTGTTTGACACATTACTTAGAAGACTTAGAACATGAAATTTATTCAACACTATCTTTTATAACATTGTATGGAATTTTCAACCTTTCAGATGACCTTTATGACGTGCCAGCAGGGATAATAGTACTTTTAAGTATTTGCTACGGCAGCATATCGATTCTTGCCGTTGCTGGCAATTCTCTCGTCATGTGGATCGTTGCTACTTCACGACGAATGCAGAGTGTCACTAATTGTTTCATTGCTAATCTCGCACTGGCTGACATCGTCATCGGTCTCTTTGCTATTCCGTTTCAGGTACAATAATCTATTATTTCCGACCCGTTGCTTACTCAACCACTGTTTGATTTTCTCTTTCTCTCTCTCTCTCTCGCCCTCTCTTTCTCTCTATCTTTCTATTTATTTCTCACTCGCTATATATGTTTATTCTCGATCCTGTTATCATTAAATGTTTGCGTTTCAACAGTTCCAGGCTGCTCTGCTGCAACGATGGAATTTGCCACATTTCATGTGCGCTTTTTGCCCGTTCGTTCAAGTATTATGTGTCAACGTTTCGGTTTTTACGCTCACCGCAATTGCTGTCGATCGCCATCGAGCCATTTTAAAACCACTGAGGTTAGTTCATGACAAAGGTTATTACATTTGTGTGCTTTTAATTTTCATTGCGCTTCCACAAATATTACTTTTTTCATTGTTTTCTTTTTTCATTGCTCAAAGCTTCACATAACGCAGTTATTTCATTGAAAAATATTTAAAAAAACAGAGTTTTTCTCATTGAAGGATAGTGGATGATTGCTGATTGTGGTCAAATATACGAATACCGCGATTTCACTAGATTTCTGGACCCTCACGTTTACACACCTGTGTTTATGCCACAACCCCATCAATACTCTGCAGTTTTTTGCACGTTATTCTGGTCACGGAAGTTCACTTTTTTTTCGAGACAAGATCCATAATAAAGCTTCATACACTTGATGAATCTTTGCTAAAATATCAATTGATAAATCAACGGGATAATAATCAACCGGATAAACTTCAATGTAATTACGATTTTTTTTTCTATTCATGTATTTCTATATATTCCTTGGTTTGAGCTGATTGAAAAAAACTTCTATGGAGCAATGCGAACGTTCGGATTTACCTCAAATTTATGGATCACTTTTCAACCAGATGAAAACCTGATTTTCTGTTCATTTTCATTTAGTTCAATCCGAACGAAATAATAAAAAAAGATTTTCGATCTCATGTGTAGGAAGTCATCATTCAATGTGGAATTACCCCAGAAGGGAAAACAGATTTTACCGAGTTTTTTTGTGCTATATTCAACTATTAATCGTTCGTTTTGGTACAAAAAAAGCTGTAGCCTTTTTTTAATGTTGGGAAATTGACGAATAACTTGTCGACGAATTAAAAATAAAAATATATCAAAATAGGATGGCATACTTTTTCTGCGATTTCAACCAATAGAACTTTTAAAAAAAATGCCTTTTATGTTTTGATTTTCATCACAGCATTTTCAATGATTTTTTCTTCGAGTTATTTGCTTTAATTTTTTATTACGCAAGTGTGAATAAAAAAACATGTTGAAGAATTACCGAGCCGACCTTGAGAAAATGATCATAAATTGAAAATAGATCAGTCAAAATGAATCACTGCACATGATAAACACCGAGGTTGTAGAAAAAATGAGGAGCCGAATGTTTGACCTTCGAGGCAGGAAGTTGAAGCCGTTAAATAAGTCTAAATGCAAGTAAAAATCATGCAAAAAAAAAAGAGGAAAAAATTCTTTCTCTTTGACGGTGGGATGGTCTCGGAGTATAAAGTGAAAAATGTTCACTCCCAACATTTGGAATTCCGGCCGTTTGAACCTCTGACAGTGGGAACCGATTTACGATCAGATAAATCGAAAAAAACGGTTCACTCGGAAGGTCCTATTACCTCCATGTTATAAAATCGGGGTTAACGTAATGCAGGGTTTTTACCCTTGATCCGTGATGAATGGGAACAAACAGAAGAGCTTTACCACGCTTTCAAAAGTAATCCCAATATTACCATGCACAGGAACGAATCGAAGTTTGGTCAAGCGTATAGATCTGTTTTCAAAGTCCTTACAATATGACCTTTAACGCGGAAATTTTCAAATCGAGTTATTCCAGAGGGAGATTATTCACCGAAGCCAATTCAACCTGCCAGAATGAAGATAAAATCATCAATTTAAAAAAAAATCAAATTCTAAGCTCGCTAAAAGATAAACAAAACAAAAATTTGTAAAGCTACTTTAGGATTTTTTGTTTTCATTTTATTTTGAACACATAGGAAGCTGGAAAGTGATATTTTTTTAGTTTCAAAGCTGCCTGTTTTATGATCATCACATCGAAGACAATTTTATGCAAAATACAATGATCAGTCAATGTCATTTTCAGTGCTCGACCGAGCAAACTCAGGGCCAAAATCGTGATAGCAGGGATTTGGTTGATTTCTGGTACACTCGCCACCCCCATGGCAGCAGCTCTTAGGGTCATTATGGTCCCAGAAAGCACAGCTGGTAAGTAGACTGTTTGAAAAAACAATGTTTTAAAAAATGGTGCTTCATGAAATTCGTATTTGTAACCACACAAAAAAAAATACGAAAGATTGATCCTGAAATAAGAACTTTCAAGTCGAAGATCCACTGGAGTGGTTGCTGCTTGAAAAAGAAGAGGAATTGGATTTCATTTTTTTTTTTACCTACAAGTGGGTACCACGAGGTAGTAAGGGAATTACGAAATTCGATCAAAAGTTTGTTTCAGCGGTAGTTTTTATTCCGTCAAAGCCAACTGAGTATACTTTCAGAATTTAAAGTGCGGAACTCGTTAATACGAACGTAGAGAGCAATCGAACGGAGAATCACTTTGAAGTGAAGCTTTTTATCAAAGATTCTCATGTACAGGGTGTTCTCAAAATTATGGGCACCACTTGCAGTTTTACAAACTTTTCATTTTCTTTATCAATGCATTGTTTTTGAAAAATGTCATACTGTGAACGCATCAAGGACGTTCCCATGAAAAAAAATGGAACATAACTTTTTTCTTCCCTAAATTCAACGATGCAACGTCACCTACAGTTTTGATGCATTTTTATAGACAACCTGTACAATTCGAAGTTTTTCGAACAAGTTTTTTTTTTTTATGAAAATAAAACAATGACCAGAGTCCGGAATAACAAAACGCATTTCCTTCGATCGAGTTTGGATTCGTTCAGTCGTGGCGCTCCTTTGTACTCCTTGCTGTCTCCTGCATATTTTAGTCTACACGATTTTCCACTCTAGCAGTATTTCTAATGCAAATGTCACTTCGGAATCTATAGAATAATTTATTTTTTCTGCAGCAAATTACAATAAATAATCAAAACTAGGAAGTTCTGATTTTTGCAACTGATTTTTATGACTATTTTTGAACTATTTTTATAACTTGATTTTAATAGAATGTTTTCTTATATCCCAAACTGTCAAAAATAAGAAATAAAATATTTAATTACAACTGTTTCGATTCTGAATCATAAAAATGCCCTTACAATCTATTTAATTTGTCCAAATGAGTATTCCACTCAATATTATTCTCCATCAAATGTCTTCGTTTAATACGATATGTCGTGATGATTAGCAACGTCATAAGCTCACAAAACTCAGATCTTCCGCTCATGAATCATCCAAACTTGACCTAAAATGCTGGAAAACGACCGAAAATGCAACAAATTAACATTTCGCGCGATATCTGAGAAACTATCAGGAAATATAATGAGACTATCATTGGCTTTTCTATGTTCTATAAATTTCTTAAGAAAATGGTAAAAAAATAAAGTTCCTAGGATTATATGTTTTCGAGATACGAGGTGCCAAGTTAGACCAAAAATGTTTTTTTTTTGTTTTTTGTTTTTGTTTGTATAGCATTCAATAACAACACCTCGTTTTTTATTTCTTTCTATTTCGAACTTTAGTTTGGTCAAAGAGTTTGTCGGAAAAGATTTGTCTCGTTGACTATACAAGCACGATCAAAATACAGTGCAATATCTTTTGTGACATGAAATACGGTGTCACAGGATCTTTCGATCTCGGTCCATATCCCCGTAAACTTTTTTGCCATCTTTCAACTTCCATTGCTTCACTATATTGCTATTTTTCAGTGAAAACATTTCCTTATTTATCCTTTATTTCGTGATTCACGTAGCAGTTTTCAAAAGCTGCTTATGCGTGTCAAAAGAAAAAGTTTATAAAACTGCTTATGACATCCGGAGCAATAACAAGTCTAGCGTGTAGAGTTTTACAAAATATTGGATAGTGTTCTCAAGCAAAAAAAATCAAATGTCTGCATCAACCGAATGTGGAGCGATCTACAAAAATGAAATTTTTCCAAAATAAAAAGGCACTCAGTGCCTTATTTATCGAAGAATGAAATGAACCTTTCGCCTTTGAAGATCATTTTGACAGAAATCTGGCATTTTGGTTCCATGTGAATAAAAATATACGTCAATAAAAAGTAAATGGAGGCAGTTGTAAAAAAAATTATTTCAAGATTTTGGATGGGGAATATTTGAATGTTTTGGCCAACTGTATCTGATTTCATTTCCATTCAATTAAAAGGATGAAAAAACAACGCAGTTTCTCGTTAATGTCACTGCGCAGGACGAAATCTAATTGTTAAAAGTGAAGAGAACAGAAGTTGAGTGACTATGCAAAGTGAGCTCGTGAAAGCTTCACGTACGCAATATCTATAGAGTGTACGAATTTACTGGAGATTCCTTGATTTCAAAGCTATTCGTGGAATGTCATTGTGTGCATTTTTCAACTGGAACCATTACCTCTTGAGTTCTCGTCTGCGTTTACTTTGAAATAATAACCAGACAGCGAGTAGACATAACATCGTTGTCGGGTTCATCTTACAATCTTCATTCTGATGTCAAGTTCGAAGTAAAAGCTCTTCTATGAATAATTAAGGGATAGAGCCAGGAGCGTTGAGATCCCTTCCCAATTGTGTACACAAATAGAACACCCTCGAGAGTTTTTTTGTCCTGAGGCCGAATTTTCATGATGGAAAAATAATGTATCATGAATGGTATGATTGATGCTTCCATTGTGAAATTTATCATTTTAGTGGAGCCAATGAAATCCCACATTTCCTTGTATCTACGATTAGAAATTTCTTCATGGATCTTGCAAACTCGTATACGGTGATTTTTATTTTCTATTTTTTTACAATATGCACACATTTCAAATGTCGTCAAAGGCGTATACAGTTGAAATCATTAATTTGATTGGATTTTTCACGTCGACCGGATCACACCAAATAATAATAATGTGATCGAAAACACCGACGTGCATGATTGGATTGTTTTAAAGTCATATCTACTCTGTACGTTACGTTTAAAGCTGGACGTCTGCATCTTAAGCCATTTTGTCAGAACGAGAATATGTCGGAAAGGACTATGCTGACTTATCGAGCTCTTCTGGGATTTTTGCAATATCTTACGCCACTCTCAGTTATTTCTTGCGTTTACGCGCGTATGGCTCTCAGATTGTGGGGTAGCCGAGCACCCGGCAATGCACAGGACTCGAGGGATGCAAATCTCATGAAAAATAAAAAGAAGGTAATCATTCTTCGTGTTTGATCAATCGATGACATGAGCTTTCAAAGTATTTTTAAGTTATGTAAACTTTAAGGAATACGACTTAATGCCTACATTTTTTTAAGTATTCCACAAATAATAACAATTGATACTAAAATTTGAACGGCGAAGTGAGGCACTCACAAAATTTTATAAACATTATTTCATTGTTTTGATCACTTTTTTTTAATGATTCCGAATACGAATTATTGCAAAACAGTCGTCGAGC
The DNA here is from genome assembly GCA_013761285.1 of Campoletis sonorensis. Lineage (NCBI taxonomy): Eukaryota > Metazoa > Arthropoda > Insecta > Hymenoptera > Ichneumonidae > Campoletis > Campoletis sonorensis. The sequence goes on along the minus strand of JACEOJ010005720.1, from coordinate 62,360 downwards.
TTATTTTCACTATTATTTACATTGATGGACTTCGCAGAAGGTCGAGCTTTTCTTTTGCCTCGGAATTCACCCATTTTATTGTTTTTTGTTCTTTTTCAACTCGTGAGAATCGCAAGTCTAGCCAGCAGGTGTGTGATTCTTGTTTTGAACATTTTCCTCGATCGATGACAGCTGTTGGATAGCAAAAAAACCATGCAAAAGAAACGCAATGGATATTCCACTTTGCTATTGACGTTTTTCGGTTTCTAACTTGAATATAAATTCAAATTATTCTAATCTTGATTTTCCTAAGAGGAAAAATGCAAATATTTTATGGAAAAACGTATGAAAACTTTCACACAAAGTCACACAAATTATCGCCCAATATTTGGTTTCATTACGTCAAAACAGAAATAAAGTTACGAGTATTTTTAAACACGATCTTTCAACTTTTCAGGTGATAAAAATGTTGGTTATAGTCGTGGCGCTGTTCGCGATCTGTTGGCTACCGCTCCAGATGTACAACGTGCTTCAATACACTTATCCACAAATCAACGAGTTAGTAAAATTTTTCTTTTTATACAATTAGAATACAAGAAATTGGAAAATTTAGGACATTTTGGATTTTTCGTTCGCGCTGACTGTTGGAATCCTGTTTTGGTATATAACTTTGGGTTATTTTGATATGATTAAAAGTATGAGTTGGAACACTCTAAGAAGTGAATTTCCAAACTTGGAAAATTTCCGACATCGGGTGATAGTCAAAAAGAAACGTTATTGTCGATTTTTTTAATTCTTTTGTTTTGAAAATACCGAAAAGATTTTTTTGCCATCTTAAACATTCACGAAATGAAATTTTCCCCATATCATTATATTTTTCGTCTCAAAAAGAAGAGATTCAGGCGGTGGCACATTTCCTTATCGTCGTAAAAGTTGATGTTACGGTCGATAAGGACCACGGTCATGCGTTGGAAAGTAAAAAATGGTACATGAGGTCTAAGGCTCTGTGTTGTGCATTTAAATCAATAATTCAAACCACCTACGTTCAATGTGAACGAAACTTTTTGTGGGGAAAACCATGGCAATTATTCAAAAGTACAACTTTTCCGAAAAATGGTGATGATTTTTTTTTTCACACGGACTGCTTCAATAGGTCACCACTAATGATATTCTGGCGGGGGAGACCGAAATCTTTTGACAGACAATTGTAACATTTTTCCACTTTTCGGACACAGCAAACGACATTGTAACATTAATTGTCAAATTGACACACACACAGACGCACACACGCAGACACAATTCGTTTTTTGCTAAAAAAAAATGCAAGTTCCGCACCGACCGATTATCATAATTGGACATGGCCATCAGCTGATAGAAAAGGAAAAAAATCTATTGCCATTTTTTGGAATAATTACACTTCAAAATAATTACCAAAACCGACAAAAGTACTGAAACTGAATAAAAGATTTGACCTGGAACCCATCGAATATTGGACCGATTGAAGGCAAAATAAGAAAAACTTTTTGATGTATTTTGAGGTTTTAAAGTGCTATTTGGATCAATTGATTTTTTTGTCTTTAGATATCGGTATATCAACATCATATGGTTCTGTTGTGACTGGCTGGCGATGTCCAACAGTTGCTACAATCCATTTATCTATGGAATTTACAATGTAAGTGAATACAATGTATTTAAAGTGCCATGAAACATTCAAAAGAGCGAATAAATACATAAAAAGAGAGACAAAATTAAAAATCTTAAAAATTGAAAAAATGTTGACCAGACAAATTGAGCTCATGCGAATTATTCAGATGGTTTTTAAATTTTCTTTCTTCATTTTCGTTCGTTTATAAAATAACGTTTATAAACTTGTATAAATGTAAAAAACGTCGGAATGATAAATATGCAAAAAAAAAAGAAGATTTTTATCAGCTATTAGGATAATTCGATTGACGATAAATTCAGAAGATCGTATAAACGTGTAGACTCATCGTTATTTTTTCAGGAGAAATTCAAGAGAGAATTTCAGCAGAGATTTCCATTCAGATCGAGAAAGTGGTCATCGAGTCCACCCACGGACAGCCTCGACATGGAAAAGACCCAGAGCACGAGAGCATCGTTTAGGTATATTCTCAGGTGCTCCTCAAAACTCATCACAATACCGTACAATTTTTCTATAGCTTTACTTTTTGCCAACCATCGCATACAATAATCATCAATTTTGACTTCGTAAACGCTTTAAACTGTTACGTAACATATCAAAGCAGTATAAATACATACGAGTGGGAGCCTTGAACTGTTGGCGCCATTATGGATTCCGGCTGTACGATACCTTTGTCCACGTTTAAACATAAAATATGTGGTTTATTATTAGAACCAAGTAGCTCATCTAAGACCACTTGGGTTTATGTGAATTTGCGGACGCAGATGCTACGTACTCTACATTTTTTTTCTTTTCTTTTTTTTCTTCCTTTTTTACTACCTACGCCGAGTATTACAAACAAATTTTAATAAATTCGGTTGAACGAATTTCTCTGACACACTTTTTTATTTATTACGTAACTTTCTATTACAGCTTAATGTCAATAAATTATGCTAACTTGCGAAAAAATAGTACATCGACAATGGGATCGAGTCAATATGTGCAAATGTTACATCTTTTGCTTGAGCCTTAACCGATTTGTATGGATTTAAACATATATTTAGGATGATGCAAAATAAAACGATGTTTGCTTCACGAACCATAAGACATTAGTGCTTTGGGCGAAAATATGTTTCTACTAAATTTAGAGCCTTTAGAGAAAATGTTCAACATTGGACAGGTGCCATTTTTTTTTTTTCTTTCTGTTTTCGATGAAAAATCGTAAGAAAAAAGATGTGGAAAATTATCATTAAATTCGTTCTATTTCTTTAAACATTATTTATTCGAATTAAACTTTTTTTTATGTTACCTAAGGCTTATTATGTGTATTTAAACTGTTATTTTTTTTTGGCTTCTTCTTTTTGGCATGATTTATTCATGAAAAAAACGACTTTAGTGGCACAAAATTTATTTATTGGGATTTGTTGTTTCGAAAATTGATTTTTTTTTTTTTTTTCATTAAATAATATCACATTAAGCTTTGGTTGTGAAATAAGTCGATTTTTGAGCGTCATTCTAATATACACGTAAATGTAAGAAATAGATTTCCCATTTCTGTGACCCCACAATGTACCCACGCAATTCTACGAGGATATTTTTGATTAATGAATCAATGAAAATCTTCGCAACGCGTACAAATTGCCTACAGTAGAAGCGAAGTTGTTTTGATGACAATGAAGATTTTTTGTTTTCGTTTTTATTATTTCAAACAAAATGATACAACAACAATTCTGATAATGGAATATTCCCTTAACGTTATTTTTTACTATTAATTAAACTTGATAATTCAAAATTCACTTTAATCGAAAAATAATGATGTGCAACTTTTTAACGAACTTGAAACGCTTTTTAAGTCCCTCCTTGACGTGATAAACCACAGGAGATGAAGATTTTTCTTAGCTTTTAACTAAAAAAAAAGAAAAACGAACCAAAAGTGGCAAGTAACCTTTGTGTCTAGAGGTCGCAGTCTCTTTCACGTCGACTTTGATGAAGTTTTCCGATCGAGTTTGCCCAGTGAATTATAATCTTCACTCGAACCGCATCAAGATTCATACAGAATATATTAAACTTAAGGTCACCTCCGAAATCTATTTTCAATGGGATTTCCAGACCGAAGCAATGCGATAAAAATCATTGGAAAAAATCAAGTTTTCGAAACTTCAAAAAACTGTTTATAATTAAGGGCATAAACACACTTACGAAGGCCATGGAAATCTACTCCTACTGAAACATTTTTATTCGATAAAACTTTTGTATAATGTATTCAAATATTCCAAGCATCCCCATCTTGCAAGTAGAAAATATTTTTTTTTCTCGCTTGTCGTCAAAATGTGCCTGACATTTGATACAGAGAAAATTTACACAATTAGATCTTTTTCGAACGATTTCTTTTTTTAAACGTTATCATTGTTTTTCAACAACAAAACAGTCATCAAACAGTTTTATATCGATATCGGAACGAAAAATAAGGCGAAATCCTAAAGTTGAACGGCGTTATTAATCTGTATTCTGAATTCATGAAAAAAACGCTGTCGATTCCATCAAAAAACTTAAAAATCACGTTAAAAATTGGCATCTTTTATTAGAGAATGACAATTAAACGTTGTTTATTCCTTTTTACGAACCTAACGCGTACAAAAATTTCGAAAAAATTGGTTAACTGTTTTTGCACTGTTACAAGGTGACAAGAAAATTTTCGGATTAATAATATCAGTCAGGAAGTTAAGGTAGTTCTATCGTTTCATCGTTTTCTTAAGATTTTATTGAAAATTTGGATAAATCTTCTTTAATGTCATATGCACCTGTGGAACAAATTTTATTAGGTTTCACCAAGAGGACGTTCAGATATTCATTGGTAAAAATCCCAATTTTCAGTAGTCTCTCATAAGAGCTCGTGTTGAAAGTTACATTTTCATGAATAAATATTTCGGCTCCTGGATGGTGAAGTCTTGCAAAACTTTGCATACATTTTTATGCAAAATCGAGAAAGTAGTAGTTAGTTTAGTAAGTTTTTCAAAAAAATCTTGAAAAATTAGTAGTTTTTAAAATTATTTCTTCAAAAAAATGAGTTTTTCACAAAAATCCGAAGAAAAAAATGTACGCAATTTTTATAATTATACAGCAAGTACATATAACCTTCGATGACCTTAAATTTGGAGTATATTGTTCTCTAGTCAATTTACAACAACTTTTCTTCATTAACTCGTGCCCCCAAACCATTTCCGCTGTGAGAAAAACTGAAAAACAATTTTTCAATATGAATGTCTTCGTTTCAATCGTAAAACATAACGTGATTAGCATTTAAGGAGAATATTAAATCTCTCGTTTGGATGAAAAAGTTTTTTAAACAATAAATATTGGAATGTGCAAACAGGTACGATTGGCGAAGACCTGCTTCCGGTGGTTGCCCAGCAGCAGCTTCTTTCTACAGAGGAGTTTCGCTTCGAGAACCAAGCAGGACTTCGATGAATGGCAATGATCCAGAAGCTCGAGGTTTAACATCAACAGGATGTTGCATAGGAAACGGTCATGGAAATCAAACAACAGCGTTAAACAACAGGCCATTAAGTAAAAAAAATAAGGAAATTTGCGCTGCTGAGCTGTATGTATTTTCGTCTGGTAGGCACAAACGCTCGCGTGAACTTGGTGATCAAGAGCTTTGTCTCTAAATCCGCGAACGTGACTACGAAAACGAATGCGATTATTGATTTATGTTTCTCCTTCTTTTATTCATCTTTCGTTCTCACATGTGTAATCATCGGGCACATTGAATCATCCATAACTATGATGCTTAGTGAGAGAGCACGTTCGATTTAACGTTGTTCAGAAGTGGGGGGAAAAGGAACGTTAAGCCTTGAAAGTGCACACGGGAGAAAAAATAAAAGTTAGTGCGGTATAAGCCAAAATGCGGTTATTTAACTTGCAGAATATTTAAAACGCAGGAAACTCATCCTATTTTTCAAGAGGTGGAACAACCTTAAGGCCATGTGTCATTTCCGAAGATAGGTTCGAAAGTGCGAGAGAAATAAAAAAAATTATGGACGCGTGAGTGCTAAACAAACGGAGCGTATGAAATGTGGCCTCAAGGAAGTTTTTGATGAATCTTTTAAACAACTTTCAACGATACTCCCTGAATTGAACGAAATATCGCTCAGCAAAAGAACAATCCATCTTTCCATAATCAAAAAATTATTGCATAACTTATTAATGCAGAAAAACAAAACTAATTAACTCTCGAAGTATACAGTTCCCTGTAGTCACGCAATGAGCTCCATGGGGTCCCGACAACCCCAGGGTTTCCGAACCATCGTCAAGCCAAAAGTTATGAATATTAAGACTTCAATAATAAATGTGTGTGTCACTTACAAGTATACCTTAATGAGGCAAAGCAGGTTATTCATCAAGAGGTGCGGGAGGGTTCAACGTCATGAATTTAAAAAATAAGCTTGCTCGAGTACTTCCGTGCTCTTGTGTACGAAAATGTGAAGTTTTATCGATTCTTTTCAATTTTAAAACCGCTTGGACGGAGAAATGGATTTAGAGGAAGAAATCTGGTGGAAAATGGCAGATGGAGTTACATTTTAATTTTTGAGTGATCCGTGTTCATTAAAATCGATGCGTTTGGTCTAATTTCTTTTTTGCATACAGATCTGAGAGACAGAAGGGCGTAATTTGAAAAAATGGCAGCTGCTCCATCATTAATGGTACGAAATGGTACTTTCTCCAAAGGTTCAGCAATGTTTTTCCATCAGATTCTCTTCGATGGATCCTTAACTATCACGGTTTAGAACAGACTCATCTTATTTCGCACATATTGGCGAAATGGTTGAAAATAAAGCAAAAATGCATAGGACCAATGTTGTAGGAAATTAAATTTCCTACAATAAAGCTCCTGACGGCATTTTCGTATACATGGTAGTTTAGTTCTGACAGCCCGTTGAAAATATAACTTGAAAACGTTTTTGGGCACGACCTTTGGAAACTACGAATTTATTTGATCAGCTGTCAAGGTTAAACTACCGAAGATAGAGGACTGCCAACCATGACATTCTTTGCAGAATATTTCGGGTCCTGCAAGATTGGTTCTATGGATTTTCGCTTCAGATTCATTCGTTTGAGTAAAATCGTCTATTGTACAACTCTAATGAGTCAAGAACTCGAAATGACATTTTGTACAAGTTGTTTGGTCTTTTAACTACACGGATTCAAAAGAAAATCCCATATTTACGAGACCAGATACTGAGCTACTGTTGACCCCATCATTAAATATCCTTCAGGGGCTAACAAATTATTTCCCAACAGGTTTAATTTGCAATAATTTTCACTGACAACAAATGGCTGTTTGCTCGAACAGCTCGAAATCGTTAACATTTATAGAAACCCATGAAATCGGAATTCGTTTAAACCGCATAGTCAATTTTTTCATTGACTTTAGATAATTTTTAAATTTCCTGAACCCGAGAGTCTACAGCGAGTGCGAATTAAATGTTTAAATCATTTTTAGCATTAAGTTTTTTTATCATCGCATTGAGATTCAAACTCTGAGCAAGTACATTTAATTTAGTTATTTTAATCCCAAAGCTGGTGATAAACTGTAAATAATTGTAATGTTTCTTTCTTAAATTTGTATCCACCGATAAGAAAAAATCGAGAAGGCACTATTTCTCTTACGCGTAAGGATAGTTATAGGCTAAATAAAAGGACGAAGGCGATCGGCAGTGCGTTCGAAACGCCGGACAACAAAAATCAACAAGATTATTGTAGAACCGAACAAATATAAATATTCAAACGTTATTTGTTCACCGAATTCGACTTTTACATTTTTATTATTTTCCTATCGCGGGGCGCTTACATAATTCTTCATTATTTCTGACCTGGAAAAAGATTCACTTGTGTAAATACAACATTGTTCCGTTTATATTTATAAAAGATTACCCGACATGCGCGGTGCTCTTGAAATCCCCTTGGAAATTGCCTATTCTTCTAAATGTTTGTGCCCTGAGGCGTAGAAATAACGAAAACAACGAATTCCTACGATGCTCAAGTTTGCGTCGTTGGGAAGCTACGATTTTTTTATATTTTTTGCTTACTAAAGCGGTGTTTTTTTGTTTTTATCGAAGATCTTAGTTTTCGATAATTAGACTAAGTTTCATCTCAAAAATTGAGAGATCGAGGTACATCAAAACATTTTTTTTTGTTTTACGTTCCAAGAATACAAAATTAAATATCGTCAGGTTTTGTTTACATGCATATTTTGCTGTTAGAATAACATATTTTTTCTACTAATAATACACACTGGATGCGTAATTTTATCAATATTTGCCGGACCATTGAGACAGTGAGTTTGGCAAATAAAGGGAAAATTATGGATCGAGTGTGAGGAAGAAATTTTAATTACCTTTCGTCGGTAAACTGTCTTAGCAAAGACTTCCATTCGATGAGAATTTCGGTGCCCGTTAAAACGAAAGGAAAAAATGAAAATCAAAAAATTGCCCGTTTCGAAATAGTTGAAAATTTGGATTTCGGGTAATATTGTAACGAAGAAAAAAAAATGAATGTTGTGTACTGTCAATAAGACCGTCAAAAAATGTACTATTCAACCGAACACGGTTTTTATTTTTCAATTTCGAAATTATTTAACGATGCCGTGAATCCAGATAAAAACACTAGAATTTTCGTTGATTAAAAAATTTGTGTCTCTAGCAATTTTGCTATAAACAAACGATGAATGTATTTTTAATATTTTACAGTCTCGTTTTGTTGACCAAAAAACCAATTTTTATTATGGCCAAAGATGATTCGAAAGCAAAGAGAATAAGCGATGGCTGAGCTTCGAATTTCGAATAGAAAAACGTACCAGCTACTTTTGCGATTTTGAAAAACAAAATAAATCGAAAATTCCATCATTTTTGATAACTAAATATTGATAAATTGTTATTAATATCACAGTTCCATTGACAACGTTGTTTCTAGCTACGAGCGAAGCTGTGGCCACAGCATAGTTTTTCAACTAAAGTGTGACGTTATCGAATTGAAATATTTTTAAAAAACTGAATTTTTTCGATCTCTCAAGGTGTGTAATACGCCCTTAAGAGAATATTGGTAATGCGTCTTATTCTAGTCGAGACAGACCTGGGTTTTGACCTCGGGGTCATTTGGACCCAAGCAAAAACTGATTGACGGCCCGCATTTGTTCGTCAATTTTTTCAAATTATAGTAGGAACTTAGGTTTCAGGATGAAAAAAAAAAAAACAAAAAAACAAAAAAAAACACGAGAGTATCGTTATCCTTGTAATCAGTGTAAATAATAATTGTAAAATTTCAATACAATGACTAAAGTGACACAATACGAGTGGAAGAATGTTAACGCGAGTGTGAGATGAATGATAACTCGTTTATAAGAAAAGGATGAATACGAAAAAAAAAACACATGCACAAAAAAAGTAAAGAAAAACTTCGATAAATGGATATTATTTTTATAACGAGTATTATGTGTTTACAGGACGTATAAAATCCTTCCATAATCATAAACGATAAGAAAAAAAAACGTAATTACTATTGAATTGACGAAAATTCGAGAAAAACTCGATAATAAGCGATTTTTTGTGTGTTTAGGGATTAAGGATAAGATTATTAATGAACTATTTTTAATGTTGTCTTATAATTAATGTAAATAATCTAATGTACATCTAGGAATTAAATTCATGTTTCGCCGTAAATGATTTTTTGTTGTTATTATTATTGTTATTATTATTATTATTATTATTGGTATTAAATACAAGAAATGAAAAGTCTTAATAAATTTTGTTTCTTAAATAAATTCATCAGTCATAATTCATGTTGTTCCGACGTTCGATGTCTCGTATTTCCAGGATATCCGTTTTTAGATGAAGTTTCATTATTTCTCGCCATATGTCCATTCTGTGCTCCTCTTTTTCTATCCCCAGACGCAACAAAATGTTCTCGTTTATCCTTAGGAGGACTCGGCCTGTGATGTCGTGCTAAAATCATTTGATTTATTAACCACAGTTTTGTTATTTCAAACAAGTATTTCGACACTTAAGGCGATTTAGCAGTTGCAGGAGCGGGGGGTCGATAACGGAAAAGTAGATACACGTTTTTCTCGGACACGCTTGACCTTCAAAGAAACAGAAAAGTTAACGTGTAACTCTTCCTTTCCCCAAAATATCAAGCAGATCACCTAAAGGTCATCTGTCAGTCTCGCGGTCGGTAACGAGTAGATACAGGTTTTCATTGGACACGCTTGATATTTTGAGGAAAAGAAGAGTTACACGTTATTCTGTCTTTATAAGAGAACAACGTGTTAGTCTCCTTTTTCTTTGCATGGCAAGCGTGTCCGAGAAAAATTTGTATCTACTTTTCGGTTATCGACCCTCCGCTCGTGCAACTGCTAAATCGCCAGGCGATTTGTCAGTTATTGATATATTTATCGATAATTTAATTAATTTTAATAATTTTAGGCAAATTCGTGCAATGAGGACGAATTTTACGGGGGATGAATCTTCTGGGGACGAATTTTCCGCGGACGAATTTTCCTGTTACCCTTTTTTCTTCAAAATATCGAGCGTGTTCAAGAACAACGTGTATCTACTTTGTTATTGACCGCGAGACTGACAGATCACTTTAAATCATGAAGCAAAACATTGTCCAAGGTAAGACACCGATTATCGGTAGCACTTTTTTGTCGGTACTGCAAAGAACTAAGTTGCCATTATGCCTCGTTTGAGGTTAGTAAACACTCAAAGCACAATAAAATACTTGAAAGACTGAGATTTTACTTGCTTCGTAATTTAGAAATTGCAAAAATTCAATGTTAACTTTATCGCAAGCTGTTGAATGGATAAAAATGTACACGACAGTAAAGAGGAGAAAAAAACACTGCCGTAAAACGGCAGCGGACACTTACATATAAAAATCTCTCATGATACAATTGATAGTAATCGCTGCAATGTCGTCTCAACCACTTCTGTACATCCAAAACGTTCCAGAGATAGACAGGACGAGGTCTCGCAGTTTTACTCTAATGGCAATTCAACATTTTCATACAATTCCACAAAATTCCATTGATTTTACATGAAAACCATCGTACGGCACATTATGGACAAAATGCGATGTCGCGTAATAAAATGATGCGAAGAAAACTGTACCTTTGGTTTGTTGTACGGGCTGACGATCTCCTCCACCATGGTCGCAAGTTAGTTTCGTTCAATTTTAAAATATTACAATTATGAACGAATTTTCGACATTATAAACGATCGATAATATTTACAAACAAAAACATAACCTTGCTAAACGATGTCCTTACTGCTATAAACGAGCTGTTCAAAATTCACTTCATGATGGAGTATTAATGATTTAAACTGTTTTTATTTTTCTACGCACTAATCGATAGATTTATGAAGTTATAAACGAAGTGTAAAATATTGGGAAAACGATGAGAAATGTCAGAAATCGTAATAAACGTCGTTGTTACACCTCGACCATCATAGGACTACGTTTTTATTGCGCTTTTTTGCGCCGGTGTCTTTTTTACTCAATCGATGTTGCAGATCTCTTTATACCCGACGCGATCGTTTCTGACGTACGTCGTCTAATTTGCACACTCAGCACTCCCATTTGTCAAGTGAACGTGATCATGATGGCAAATCGTCATAAGCGACCCGTAAAAATGATTTAAAAAAAAAGGCGATTTGATAGTCGAGCTCTCGTTGACAAATCATCAGAATGTCAAGCGTGTTTGCGATCATGGTGGTTATTTAACCCAAAAATTTATAGTGTTATTTTTCCCGATGACCGCTGGTACGACAGGGGGGCGTTAGTTCACACGCGTTCAAGCCAGAATTAACTACAAACAACACGACGACACGACCAATCAGAAGTAACCACGATCCGAGTCCCGGAGGCTTTCGCGTTGCACAGCCAGCGAGACGAGTGAGAGCGACGTCTGCTAGAATGGCATCAGTTAATATTTTGTCCATTTTATTCGTTAATTTAACGATATGTGCAGTGTTGTGCGTAGCCGGGTAAGTAAATTTGCAGATTCTTAAAAAATCCTCGAACTTTCTTCACCAAATAATAACAATAAAAACAACAATTTAATCCGATTAATTCAGATCAACCTTAACCTTGTTCGGTCCAAAATTCGTACTCATCATCTTGTTGTTATCACTCATCGTTCATTCCATTGACGTGTCTAACACGTGAATTTTTTGAACATGTAACAATGACATTTTTCAAATTATTCTTCAATAATCCCCATCTCCTTGGTAGTCTTTGCCGATAATATCGTTCGGACTTGACGTTACAAGCTACCGACTCAAAAATCGGAAATGACGTTTCTTTCATTTTTAAACGTCAAACAAAAATGAACTTTGAAATCACGAAATCATGCAAAATTCTTGACTTGGGGTTTTCACTACATTTTTAAGATTTCTCGTGATAGTTCATGCAGCAAACCACAGGTTTAAGAACAGTTTGTTTCTTAGGTTTTCTTACGATTTTTATCTACATATTCACAGGTTGATTTTTGACAAAGATAAAGTTTGGAAAAATACGATTTTCGGTTCCTTCAACGGTAAAAACGTCAAAGCCTCGCATAATTTAATTTCTGCTCAATTGTAACAATGCTTATAATCGAACAAACAGTTTCCATTACCTGCAAGAAGTTAAAAAAATTTGGCAATACATTTTAAGACGCGAAGGAAAGGTCGCAGAAAAAAAAAATAAAAAAAACAATAATATCAATCCATTCATTAAAACAGCACGTTAATTGTAATCTTGTCAATATTTCAATTTTCCAATTGTCAAAACTTGTATTTTTCATTTTTTTGCAGACGAGATTTTTATCGAATCCTTGGCTTATCGAAAGGTGCCAATACTCATGCAATAAAAAAAGCGTACAGGAGTATGGCCAGGGAATTGCATCCCGATAAGAATAAAGATGATCCCGATGCTTCTCAAAAATTCCAAGACTTGGGTGCAGCCTACGAAGTACTATCAGATCCTGAAAAACGTGAATTGTACGATAGATGCGGAGAGGAATGTGTGAAAAAAGAAGGTGGAATGAGCGGCGCCGATCCATTCTCCAGTTTCTTCGGTGATTTTGCTTTTCACTTTGGTGGCGAATCGCAGAATCAACAGGAAAATCCAAGAGGAGCAAATATCGTCATGGATTTATTTGTCACTCTTGAAGAATTGTACAGCAGCAGCTTCATAGAAGTAAGAAAAACGAATAATAATTGTTTTCCACCAGCTGTGCCGGCGGGCTTCGCTCGCAACACACCTTTTTTTTTCTCGGAAGGGATTGTTGAAAATTTGGTGGCCTCAAAGTTGCTGCATGATTCTACACTGATGTGTACTTAAAATGTTAAAGACAACACCGGTAAATACTGAATTAGCCAATAGTTGCTTCAAAAGGCCCGTGAATAACATGAGTTTAAAATATCTCATAAAAAGATGGATCTTTGCTCTTGTCTGAAATTCCGACTCGTATTATATGATCAGTTCCATTTTGTCTGATTCGGAGCTCATACCGAGATGAGCAATGACAAAAAAATTGAAATCTACAAAATTTTGAAATTTTAACAAAATCACGAAAACTACTGTAACTTTTTTTCCTTTTGAAGCTGGGACCTCAGCCATCGCTCATTCTCTTCGTTGTTGAATTGTCTTCTAATTTGTAATCAGTAGTTTTCATTTATAGGCTTTTTTTCATAACACGCTAACGTTCATTAGTCGCGTGAGAGATTCTCTTCAAACGAAATTCCATATACCTTGAAAAAAAGTTTGCGAGAAAGTTACATAACGCGACAATTGACGGATTAAGGTGATCTGTCAGTCGTTCGATCGGTAAAAATTCTACCGGACGGTTTTCTCAGTGAGGTTTGATTTTTTGGAGAAAATAAAAGTGACACGTTGTTCTTTTTTCTACAGAGAGCAATGTGTAACTTATATTTTTCTCGAAATATCAAAAATATCCGAGAAAAGTGTGAATCTACTTTGCAATTATTTCTCTTCACCTTAAGGAGGTTCGATCGTTTCTCATGCGTTCGATAAATTCCAAGTTTAATTCTTTAAAATTCGTATTAATCTTCTTAACAATCATACTCAACTGTGGGTAAAATTTGAGGAAGCATGACGCGTTTAGAAATCGAGTTATTAGTTGTAAAATATCGTCTTTTTTCGTCACTTCCCATAAGACCTCGTGTTAAAGTTGCGATTTGAAACACTGTATATCTCGATTACCGGACGGTGAAACTTTCCCTAACTTTTTACACATTATAATACGACGCTCAAAAAGATTCACGCAAAACTTTAAAAAATTATCTTGGAAAAATTGTATTTCATCATTTTGCCGTTACTTTGTACATACTATTCTGATCATAGCGATAGAACCTCCTTAAAGGAGAATAATGCGCCATAAAAGTGGTCAAAAAGACGGTTAAAGTAAAAAAATATTTCCTGTCGCGGGTGAAGCTGCAGGCACAACGATAAGTCAATCAATAGACGCAGTTGAGGCTCGACGCCAAGTATTAAAAGGAAAAAGTCAGCACGAGCCATGCCGCACTCTTATAAACTCCAATATGGCATTTTTTCTTCAAACTTAATGAATAAGTGATTCGATTTGTTTATTTCAGATAACGAGAAACAAACTAGTTATGAAAGCAACCGCAGGTACAAGGAAATGTAACTGTAGACAAGAATTGGTAACGCGCAACGTTGGCAACGGAAGGTTCCAGATAATACAACAAGCAGTGTGTTCCGAGTGCCCGAACGTTGAGTTCGTAAATGAAGAGAGAACACTGGAGGTTCTGGTAGAAGCTGGAATGGTAGATGGTCAGGAGACTAAATTCATTGCTGAGGGTGAGCCGCATTTGGATGGGGAGCCCGGTGATTTAATTCTTAAGTGAGTATTCAATTTTGCAGCAAAAAAAAATTTTTCTTGGCAATTTCAACATCGTTTTATCTGGAAAACTCAATTTTTCAATATTTTTTTATTACGAAACTTAATCAGAGTGTAAATCGATTGAATCGCTCCTCCTTCCTGGATTTTTTGGTTCAACTTCTGCTTTTTATTTTGTAAAAATTTGTTGCAATGTTTCGTAAATTACAGAAAATGAATTTTTACTGAAATGCATAATTTTGAAAAATGATTTTTTACTTACACATTTATTTTACTTCAAAGAATACGTACGCAACCGCATCCGTTGTTCGAGCGAGTGAAGGACGACCTTTACACCAACATCACGATATCGTTACAAGATGCGCTCATGGGATTCACGATGGAAATAAAACACCTTGACGGCCATAAAGTAACGGTAGCTCGTGACAAAGTTACTAAACCAGGCACGCGAATTCGCAAAAAAGGAGAAGGAATGCCTAATTTTGATAACAACAATCTTTTCGGTACTCTTTACATTACGTTCGATGTGGCCTTCCCCGAGACAGATTTCTCGGAAGAAGATAAAGAAGGTGAGTAATCGAGTCGACAATTTGTTGGCTATGCTAAAAATCACTCGATACATTTGCCTGGAACGTCCGACAATGTAAATCTTTTTTGAAAAAAAGTTTAAGCACGTATTTCTTTTGAAGACGCGAGAACGATTGGAGACAGAGTAAAAGTCCACGGGACTCCGTAGAGCGTGAAATTTTCTGCAGAAAGGTCCTAAATGGGATTTTTGTATCTTTAGTAGTTTGGTCCCGACAGCAGATTAAAAAAGTCTCGCAATTGTCGTCCTACGCACGATTCTTGCAAAGCAGATATTTCCCATCAGCTCTCACGACGAAACGACTGAAGATAGAAAAATGCTGCCGGGAACTTTTTTGTTGAAAATTTCACGCGCTACAAAATTGCTCCCATGCACTTTTGCTCTATCTCCAACCGTTTTCGCAGTATACCCGATAATATAACACTTTTCGTGGAAATTTTTATGTCAAACATCCTTCTGATGAAAAAAATATACAACAAAACTTTTCAGCTCGGGATTCCGTACTTAGACCTTTATATCCATGATAATTGTTCGTAGGATAGCGTGTTTATGGATAATCATTTATTCATGCACCCCACAACGAAAAAGAAGTGAAAAATATGAAATTGATGAAAAAAATTTGCCTTTCTCTTAATTGCAGCGATAAAGAAACTTCTACATCAAAGTTCGGTGAACAGGGTGTACAACGGTATACGAGGTTCATAATTAAATAGCCAGAGGAATGCTGAACGAAGAGGAAAAATAATACGAAGTCACGTTAAAAATTGTGCCACGTGTTCCAAGTGAAAAAAATGCAATTCCCGTAAACGGGCAAGAATAATTTTGCTCGAGCATTAAAAACTAGTTGCGTGGACGTTACCTTGAGACGTGAATAATCGTGAGTTCCATTTAAACAAACAAGGTTTCCGTTTATCTTTCTTTTTTTTTTTCTTTCATTTTTGACTCCTTAAAATAACGAGATTGATCTCGGAAAATAATCCGCTACATACGAGGCACGTTAGTTCGATGTTTTTTTTACGAATTTCGTGGATCCACGAACAACTAGTGAAATACGAATAACTCCGCGCATCGTATTATTTGGACGAAACTTTTTTTGTACAGTGATCGTGTCCTATACATTTTGCGTAGACGAGTGTTTTCCACTTACGAGCGAAATAAGGGTGTTGAAAAAAAAAAAGAAACGACAAGGTCGACAATATTTATAGTAAATTATTATAAGAAATTTCGTTTCTTCCAATTGTTTACCTGCCCTCGTTTTTACGTCGTTCCAGTGCTACCTCGAGAGATCAAAGTTCGTAATAAAATCTTCAATTCTTCACAAATCACCTGCTTGCTCGTTCGTACAGCAAATACTTTTCGACTCGACGTACCCCAAGTTTTCGTAATTAAAAAACTTTTTCATATCTGACTACCCAAGGATCAAAATAATTCATTGCTTTTGATTTTATTCAACACATTCGTTGCTGACAATGTTTTTTTTCTGCATTTTCTTATTTTATCTTCAGTAATTGAACGGATTTAATTGTCTTTTATTTTTTCATGACATGATTTTTGTTCTTCGATACGAGATCGATGCATTGAACGAAATCCTGGCTTCAAAAAACCACATGGACAAAAATGTGGCGAGAAAAGTCCACATTCGTTTCAAATTCTACATAGTATCGAACATTCAATGACAATAACAGTAAAGACGCGTCTTAGCGTCATTGATACATGCGCTTTGAGAACCGTAGAGGTTTAATCGGCTGACATCACCGAGAAGTTTGTTGCTGCTTGCGTCGTGTCTGATGGAAGCTTCGAAGATGGCATCTCCGGGTTTCGTCATGACGGTTATGGTGAAGTCGACCCACGGTGTGTCTTTATTATTTTTTTTCAGTTCGTCCGAACTGCTGATCCACAATTTGGCGTCCATTAATTTGCCAAGCTTGAGAGAGGAGCATTGAGGATATTTTTTGACGAGTACGTTGAGTTGGTTGATCAAATAGCTCGCTGCATTGATTACTCTCGTGTCACTGAGAGAAACGTTTTCACTGGTGTGACACATGCACCAGTGTTCGGGTATGTCGGCCATTGAGCAAGTACGATAATTGGGTATGGGAGAAAACATGCTGATGCCTCGAGTCAGGTTGGCTTTGTTCATGAGTTTGTTACGTTCAAGCATCGCTTCTTCGCTTAAATTTTCAATCTTTAAAATATCGATGAGAGTCTCGTGAAGATCGTAAGGCGTTGTTAGACTGACGGTATTTCTACGCAAATTATCGAATGCCGTTGAATACTTGATTTTCCACCATTCGGGAAAGACGAAAAAAACAAATGGCAAACTCGACTCCAATCTCCCTTGATAAGTTTGACAATAACCTCCCACTCTGAATCCATGATCGCTCATCACTATGAGAACAGTGTTATTTAACAATTTGTCATCGTCGAGAGATCGAAAAAACGAGCTATACTCGGCGTCCCCCAATTGTGGATAGTTCCACGAATTATGGGTCAAACTCATCTGCCAAATGAACCCGAAGTAACGCTTTTTAACAAATTTTTTTGCCACTTTGCTCGCATAACGAAGATGAGTCTCAAAATTTTTTCTACCACCCAAACAAAGATTTGGACTGTGCTCACGATTGTTACCAATGTCATTCTCTGCGGCCACGCAATAAGCACGCAGATAATAATCCGTTGGTGGCTCACGAAATCCTGGCTTCAAGTAATTGAACGTCGTCCATAATGGACATGCATCCTCTCCGAATATCGTACGGTAGCCTGCTTCACTAAAATTTTTCCATACAAATGGACATTCGTCGTAGGTTACATTTTTATTGTGCCTACAAACCGTCTCCAGCTCATCGACCGACAGACCACTCAGCACTGGCATGAGATTCAAGTATGTATTGTCACCAACTTTGTTATAACCAAGTAACTCGATCGCATCAAGTCTTTTCAACGTTTTTACTGTTTCAGGCATCATTCGGTGGAAATGTAATCGCGATACTGAGTCCAAACCAATGATCAACACGCTCAAACGATCCTCCACGTTTTTGCTGGACTCTTCGCATCTCTTTTCCGTCTCATTTTTTCGCGGTACCAGCGCGTGATAATCTCGATAAATCTCCTTTCCCTCTCGGAAACATTCTACTTTTACAAACTCAACTCCTACTCTCGCTGACTCTTCGAAACGATGACAATCCTTTTCGAACCTGGAATTTCACATATTTATTCAATGAGTCAAGTTAATCATGCTACGCTCCCAAGATTTTTCATGTTTCTCGATTATTAATCCACCGACGGTCCCGCTTTGAGACTTTTTCACTTGAAAGGACGATTTCATTCAAACGAGGATCGCTCCCAAATGAAAAATAGCGTTTGAAACTTTGTCTAGCTTTTGGTTTACAAATGATAATGAAAGGGGGTAGGAAAATCGAAAGCATTCATTTTAATGTTGTCATTTGGAAAAATTGTTTCTCATGTTAATAGAAAATCGTTTCAAGCTTCACAAGTGCATCGAATTTTCAAAATTTACGTTCATTACTCAACATTGCTGTCGTGAAATTACAATTTCGAGCTCCGTTGTACCAAAATCAACAGTTTCAAACCAAGAGATGTAAAAAATTCGTCATCACGTGATTATCAATGTTTAGAGAGTAAGGAAGGCGACGGCTGACCAGTTAAGGTGGGAAACCACGTAGAAAGGTTATTTTCGGTGATACTTTAAGATTTTTTTTTCGTGGGTGAAATTAATTAGAATTCAACAAAATTCTGACATCGTTTTAATCATATTTTGATGAACTGTAATGAATTTTTGAAAATATTTTCAACCAAAAATGACAGAGTTACGCCCTGAAGTCCGCTGACGGTCGTGGTCCAGAGTTTTTCGATTGCGGGACGTGTGGCCATTCCAATTTTTATCTGATATTGAAAAAGTTTTTATTTTACATTAATAACCTATTTGGTAAGAATATGAACCTCAATGCAGGTGGAAATAATGAAAATTGAAAGTTTAACAGCCTTTGCAAAAAATTTCTTCAATTTTCGCAATATTTTTTCATCAATTAAGCAAATAAAGGCACCTTCAAAATCATGATATCATCTCAAACGTTGGTTCATATTCTTACAAAATAAGTTATCAATGTTGAATAAAAACTTTTTGAATGTCAGATAAAAATTGGAATGGCCACACGTCCCGCAATCGAAAAACTCTGGACTACGACCGTCAGCGGACTTCAGGGCGTAACTCTGTCATTTTTGGTTGAAATTATTTTTAAAAAATCATCACAGGTCATCGAAATATGATTAAAATGATGTCGGAACTTTATTAAATTCTAACTAATTTTCCCCACGAAAAAAAAATCTTAAAGTATCACCGAAAATAAGCTTCCTAATGTGGTTTCGCCCCTTAATATTCGATTTATATCGTAAGTTATCATCGACCTAAAATAAAATTCTAAAAATTATGTGGTACACTCACGTGACAGTGTTATCCTGACCTGCCGTACGGCTAAACGAAGTCCAACAACAATTGGGCGTTTCGGATTTGTTGTAATATTGATATTTCGCCAAAATATTAACGTAAATGGCAGTGTCGTTGGATTCGATCAAAGGGAGTCGAGTGCCATTTACGCATTCGATTGGTTTTTCGATCGTGATAAAACGTCGACTAACCGGATTGAACGGATCCAGAGCAGCGATTCGACAGCCCTCGTTATTTACGAGATAACCCGATTTTTTCGAGCTCACCAATTGAATCCGTTCGGCGACGTTATTTTCTTTAAAAAAATGTCAATTTTAGTAAAAATATTGACAACGATTCTTGCCTAAATATTAATATTGATTGATCTATTTTTGTCGGGAATGTTTATAAAAATCCATGGTCCAGAAAATAACAAGAAGAAAAATTGACAACTTATTTTCGAAGGACCTTAAATTTCGAGCATTTCTCAACATGCAGAATGTAAACTCGCACGAAAAAAAAATGAAATATAATTTTCTTTATCGCGTGCATTAATTTTTATTTTGTTTCCATGAAAATTTATATTATGCGCAATGAAGATGGACCAATATTCAAGGTCACCCTCAATTTCCATTCCGCAACTGTTGAATCCAAAGTTTTTATTATTTAGGTGAAAATTTAAAAAAAATTGAACCCTTAAACGAACAAAATGGTCACCAATATCCAGATTTTCTACGCAAACAGTTCGCCTGTGAAAACGATCTAAACTTGCTCCGACGTCATAAAACGGGCATATTTGGGTATCTAAGAGTGGGAAAGAGCTCGTGCTGACATTTTTCTTTTAATACTCGGCGTTGAGTCGCTACCACATCTCTCGATACATCATTTTTTCTCGGATATTTACATATTTTAACAGGACGATACGATACAATTAACACAATGATATTATTTCGCGGGTTATATCCAAGTTTAACCAAAAATAACATTGATGTTAATCCATTTTAGTAATTTCATTAATTCAATACACACCCATTGATTTATTTACGTTCATAAAATTTGGTAATCGAATTTTTCCAGTGACAGCGATGTTTATAAACAGCGTCGACACCATCACAAACAACAGGAGTCCAATTAGCCATTTTCTTAAACGCACTTTATCGCCTTGATTTTTATTATTGGAAATGCTGCCAATGAGCAAAGCTTTTTCATCCTTTACTTCATTTACGCTACGAAACAAAACCTGCACCAAATTTGAAGATGATTCAAGTATTTATTTAATTATAATGAGATAGAGAGTGGAAAAATAAAATGAAATAGAAAATGAAATAATAATTTTCTGTTAAGATGCTGATTTGCATGGGGGTTGTGTTTCTGTTTGGGGGCAAAGGTCCGGGGGGTACACCGCCATTTACGGAAGGCAAGTGTCGAAATATTTGAGATTTTTTCGAGTATTTTCGAAAACACCATAATTTATGGGAATTCATGTGAAATGTTGGCCTCCCCTCATGAAAATTTACTTGTTGCAATGAGAGCAACAAGTTTCCGAAGAAAAAGAAATTTCCTATCATTTTTCGGAAAAGCCGCACTTCTAAATAATTAATATTTAAATAATTTATTATTTTGAAACAATATTCGCGAATACTGGGCGCGACACTGTGGCATCATAGTCTCTCTGTGACTTTCTACCAAAAAACATCGTAACTCTCGATTCATATTACATTGAAAAAATTGAATATTAAAAATCATTATGTTTCTGTTGAAAATATTCAGAGGGAAGATTCGGTAACACAAAGCTATATATTATGCCACTGTAATTTTTAATATTGCGTTTCCTCCCTGTAGAATCGAGAAAATAATTGTCAGATTGCGACCACTTACAGAAGAATTGACAGTTCAAACCTTTTTGATGGGGTGAGTTTCCGGCATATTCCAATGCAAAAGTAACCTTCGTAATGATATTGTCTATATAGGTCTCGTTATTCCTTATGTCAAAACATCAATTCAACAACAGATGTGTTTTAATTACTGCCTTGTATGTAGCCAAAAAAAAATGAAGATCGATTGACTGATCAATCTTCGTGAACTTTCGTAAGCTTTTCAAGTACCGATCAATTACTTTCCATGCTTACTTTCCGATTGATCTCCGTGAACTTGCGTGAGGTTTTTAAAGACTGATCAATTATTTTCGATTCTTCAGGTTCTGTTCTGATATACTTGAATTTTGAAACACGACGTACTTGTTTTTTTGCCAGCAGCTGAAAGCAGTTTCCATTGGCGCAATACTTCAAAACAGTTCAATGTTATCTCCGCAATTATGTTTCCTACTTGGGTTTTGTGCTTATGAATAACTTTATCGACTTTAGTCAAATTCGGCACGTTCCGGACATTCTGTAATCTTACTTACGTTCACTTCAACATTATTTATTTTTATTATTGGTGGTTTGGCCCTGACAAAGTTACAAAAAAAATCATGTCTGGAGAAAAATAAGTCACCATTTTGAATTCTTGTTTTCCCTCGCGATAACGAGATTCTTCTCACAAAATAATCAGCTCTTTATATACGAAACAAGTTAGATATATTTTTTATTTATTTATTCTACCGCATCATGTCCATCCTCGATGATCATATTTTTCATGTTTTAAATATCTCGTAAAAATCAGCCTCACTGGTCTTTGCTAATTTCGGTTTTATTTCGTATGAAAACTATTGAAAACTGGGTTTTCAAAATTTTCTCCTCAAGTACATTAAATTGGGCGTTTGAGACTTGTTGTAATACTGATATTGTGCCAAGAGATTAATGTGAATGGCAGTGTCGTTGGATTCCATTAAAGGAAGTTGAGTGTCATTTTCACATTCGATCGGTTTCTCGATTTCGATAAAACGTCGACTGATTGGATCGAACGCATCAAAAGCCGCAATTCGACAGCCCTCGTTGTTTACAAGATAACCCGATATTTTCGGGCTCACCAAGCGCATCGGTTCATCCACGATATTGTTTAAAAAAAAATTCAATTCCAGTAAATATATTGATTATGGCATTAATCAAGATTTTCGGGCAATTCAATGATAAGCATCGACTGTAAGGAGCCTAAGATCGCATTGTTTTTAGGAGTATAAATTTTGGTAGTTTGTTGAAAATTTTCAATTTGAGATGGAATTGTCGAGTTTGACGGCGTTCGATCGATGTAGCTATCACTTTTTTTCGTTTTTTAATGATAAAAAACGATTGAATGTTTGTTAAAAGATCAATAAACATAAAACGATTTTATTGATTGAATTAATTAATTTTTGAATAATTATAATTTGTTAAATACTTACTCCGTAACGTTGTTGCGTTAATTCGACGTGTGATGTAAAATTGTCCAGTAATGAAGCTGTTTAGAAACACCAGTGATGCCACCAGAAACAACAAAACTCCTATGAGCCATGTTCTCAATCGCACTTTGCCGCTTTGATATTCAATATTGGGTATGCTGGCAATGAGCAATGATTTTTCATCCTTTACTTTATTCCCGCTACGAAACGAAACCTGCGCCAAATTTGAAGATGATTCAAGTATTTATTCAATTATAATGAGACAGAAAATGAAATGAAACAAGTTGAAAAAAAAAAAAAAACATTTGCATTCAATGTAGAATCGAATATAAATCAATATTGGCGGAAGCAAGTATCTCTGTCGAATAAATCGAAGTGTATGATGTCTGTTGAAAATAACAGAGAAGAAAAAAGTATTTTTTCCTGACTTATTTCAGATCCGACCAATTTACAATGTTGCTTGCACAACGAGCGATTTTCTCACGTGTATAGTTTTAAGACCAACAAATATTATTAAAAATTACTGTTGTTGCGCCCGTGAAAACTGTCACGTTTTGTCAAGAGACACCTTGACAAGGATGAGTAGTCCGAGAATTGCCAAGGTCGAGTCGAAACTGAAATTCAATCTTTTCAAATACTTTCAAATACGTAAAGGTTTCTTGCGAATAATGTAGAAACGATCGGGGTATCACGACTCTTGATACCTTTCCCATCGTCTGATTTAGCCTGTTCCCATGACTTTCAAGACTTGAATTTGTGTCATCGATTGATGTTGTTAATGGGTCATTGAACTATATGTTGACGATTGATTTACTTCACTTGTTGAAATAATATTTGCGAATACTGGGCGTGACACTATGGCATCATAGTCTCTCTGTGACTTTCTACTAAAAAACATCGTAACTTTCGATTCATAATACATTGAAAATGTTGAATACTAAAAATCATCATGTTTTTGTTGAAAATATTCAGAGGGAAGATTCGGTCACACAAAATGCCACTGTAATATTTAATATTGCGTTTTCTCCCTGTAGAATCGAGAAAATAATTATCCGAGTGCGACCACTTACAGAAGAATTGACAGTTCGTACCTTTTTGATGGGGTGAGTTTCCGGCATATTCCTTATGTCACAATCTAAATTCAACAACAGATATGTTTTAAGTACTGCTTTGTTTGTAGCCAATAAAATTTTCCAAATTGCAATATTGAACTGACTTTGCACTAAAAATTGATCAGTGTTTGATCCCTCATGAAAAGATTTATGTGATAAGTACCGATCAATTACTTTCCATGCTTACTTTCCGATTGGTCTTCGTGAACTTGCGTGAGGTTTTTAAGGACTGATCAATTATTTTCGATTCTTCAGGTTCTGTTCTGATTTACTTGAATTTTGAAGCACAACGTACTCGTTTTTATGCCAGTAGCTGAAAGCACTTTCCATTGGGCAATGCTTCGAAACAGTTTAATGTTATCTCCGCAATTATGTTTCCTGCTTGGGTTTCATGCTTGTAAATAACTTTATCGACTTTGGTCAAATTCGGCACGTTCTGGACTTTCTGTGATCTTATTTACGTGCACTACAGCATTATTTATTTTTATTATCGATGGTTTGATTCTGACAACGATACAAAGAAAATCATATCTGAAGAAAAATAAGTCACCATTTTGAATTCTTTTTTTTTGTTTTCCCTCGTGATAACAAGATTCTTCTCACAAAATAATCAGCTCTATACGAAATACGTTAGATATATTCATTATTTATCTATTTTACCCCATCATGTCGAACCTCAATGTTCACATTTTTCATGTTTTAAATGTCAGTCTCACTGGTATTTGGAAATTTCTACCGTATTTGGTATGAATCTTTTGTTCGAAAATGGGTTTTCAATTGTTTTTTTCATATACATTTGTCCGCTCCATCGGTCGTCTGCTTTCCAGAGGCTCGTCCGAGTATATTGTCCTCTGAATAAAATGATTCCGGGTGGTGGGGATAAAAACTGAAATTGATTTTTTAGGATTACGAAGTATGAGATTTTTTAATCTAAATTCATATTCATCTGTTTTTACACCTCTCGATGGTGAATGATAAAAGAAATGTCGGACAGAGTTGCATGCTTTATTAAAGTTCCACTTCAAGACGTTCAAGTATTTCATGTTTGGGATATGGTTAACCGTTAAGATGAGACTTGGGCATTTAAAAAATCGAATGGTCGGATATGTAACGAGAAATACTCAACATTTATTCGAAATTCTACAAAATATCACATATGTTATACATTAGTCGCCGGATATGTTATTGTTCCGTGGCTCGTGAATAATTCAATAACAATAGCAATAAAGCCGCGTGTTGAAGTCATCGACACATGCGCTTTGAGTACCGTAGGCGTTTAATCGGCTAATAGAACCGACGAGTTTGTTGCTGGTTGCGTTGTGTCTGATGGAAGCTTCGAAGATGGCATCGCCAGGTTCGGTAGCGACCGTTATCGTAAAGTCGATCCACGGTGCATCCTTTCTATCCTTTCCAAGTTCATCCGAACGGCCGATCCACATTTTGGCGTCCATTAATTTGCCAAGCTTGAGAGGGGAGCATTGAGGATAGTTTTTGACGAGGACGTTGAGTTGGTTGATCAAATAACTCGTTGCATTGATTACTCTCGTGTCATTGAGAGAAACGTTGTCACTGGTGTGACACATGCACCAGTGTTCGGGTATACCGGCCATTGAGCAAGTACGATAATTGGGTATGGGAGAAAACATGCTGATGCCTCGAGTCAGGTTGGCTTTGTTCATGAGTTTGTTACGTTCAAGCATCGCTTCTTCGCTTATATTTTCAATCATTAAAATATCGATGAGAGTCTCGTGAAGATCGTAAGGTGTTGTTAGACTGACAGAATTTCTACGCAAGTTAGCGATTGCGGTTGAATACTTGAGTCTCCACCATTCGGGGAAGACGAAAAAAACAAATGGCAAGCTTCCTTCCATTCTCCCTTGATAAGTTTGGCGATAACTTCCCCATCTCATTCCATGATCGCTCATCACTATGAGTACTGTCTTATTCAACAATTTCCTATCCTTGAGAGACTGAAAAAACGAGCTATAAGCGGCGTCTCCCAATTTTGGATAGTTCAAAAAATCGTGAGTCAAACTCGCCTGCCAAAAGAATCCGAAGTATCGATTGTTCACAAACTTTTTCGCCACTTTGCTCGTATAACGAAGTAAAGTCTCGAAATTTTTTCTACCACCTAAACAGAGATTTGCATTTAATTTGTGATTATTACCGATGTCAGCCTCTGCGGCTACGCAATAAGGGCGAAGATAATAATCCGTTGGTGGGTCCCGAAAACCTGGTTTCAAATAGTTGAATGTTGTCATTGAACATGCGTCCTCTCCAAATATCGTACGATACCCTGATTCACTAAAATTTTTCCATATAAATGGACAGTCATCGTATGGCTTTTTTTTATTGTTACTCATATAAACGGACTCAAGCTCTTTGCTTGACAAACCGCTGAGCACTGGCACGAGATTCGGATACGTATTGTCACCGACTTTGTTGTAACCGAGTAACTCGATCGCATCGAGACTTTTCAACGTTTTCACTGTTTCTGGCATCATTCGATGAAAATTTAAACGCGATACTGCGTCCAAACCTACGATCAACACACTCAAACGATCCTCCAAACTTTTGCCATTCTCTTCACATCTCTTCTCCGTCTCATTCTTCCGCGGCAAAAACGCGTGATAGTCGCGATAGATTCGCTTCTCATCTTGAAAACATTCTACTTTTATGAATTCTTTTTCTATTTGTACCGATTCTTCAAAACGATGACACTCTTCTTCGAACCTGAAATCACAAATATTCATTCAATCAGTCAAGTTGATTTTAGTACCTCTCCTAAAAATTGTTTATATTATTCGTAGTTAGTGACATCGGTTACTGTTGACTCATCAACAATTGCTCTGTGATGTCAATCGCTGATTCCGCCAAAAAATATATATATATATAATTCGTCTTTTTCTCTAAGTATTTCTCGCTTCTCGATCACAATGAAAGACTTCAAAGATAAAATTAAATTAAATTTTGAACGATCATGTTTTTTTAGTGACAACAATGGCAGCGTAATTAGTTTCAAATTTCTGTTTGTCATAACAAACATTTCGAATTATGAACATACGAAAATCTGGGCATCGCACAACTAATGTTTAGTGTGCAAGTAACGCGATCGCTGACGAGTTAATAATCGATTCACGTAATTAGTTAATTTTTGCTCAAGATTGAAACAAGATCAAGTGGTACACTCACGTGACAGCGTTATCCTGACCTGCCTTACGAGTAAACGAAGTCCAACAACAATTGGGCGTTTGAGACTTGTTGTAATACTGATATTGTGCCAAAAGATTAATGTAAATGGCAGTGTCGTTGGATTCGATTAAAGGAAGTTGAGTGCCATTTTCACATTCGATCGGTTTTTCGATTTCGATAAAACGTCGACTGATTGGATCGAACGGATCTAGAGCCGCTATTCGACAGCCCTCGTTGTTTACAAGATAACCTGATATTTTTGGGCTCACCAAGCGCATCGGTTCATCCACGATATTGTCTAAAAAAAAAATTCAATTCCAGTAAACATATTAATTATGGCATTAATCAAGATTTTCGGGCAATTCAATGATAAGCATCGATTGTAAGAAGCCTAAGATCGCACTGTTTTTAGGAGCATAAACTTTGGTAGTTTGTTGAAAATTTCCAATTTGAGATTGAATTGTTTAGTTTGACGGCGTTCGATCGATGTAGCTATCACTTTTTTTCGTTTTTTAATGACAAAAAACAATTGAGTGTTTGTTAAAAGATCAATAAATATAAAACGATTTTATTGATTGAATTAATTAACTTTTGAATAATTATAATTTGTTAAATACTTACTCCGTAACGTTGTTGCGTTCATTAGACGTGTGATATGAAATTGTCCAGTAATGAAGCTGTTTAGAAACAACAGTGATGCTACTAGAAACAACAAAACTCCTATGAGCCATGTTCTCAACCGCACTCCGCCGCTTTGATGTTCAATATTGGGGATGCTGCCAATGAGTAGAGCTTTTTCATCCCGCACTTTAATTCCACCACGAAACACTACCTGCGTTCAAAGATAATTCAAATATTAATTACATTATGATGAACTTTGAATAAGCCGAGAAAATTCACATGAAAATTCAAATTAGTTGAATTTTAAAACTGACTCAAATTTAGCTAAAAAAAACAAAATTAAATAAAGCTCTTAAATCATCGTAACATAAACATTAAACCCAAATTAATTTGATGAATACCAACTTCAAATGATTTTTTAAAATGACGACAAATATTTTCATTTCTGAATATTAACAGCAAAAAATAACTAAAGCGATGAAAAAATGAAGACTTCACAAACAAAAATCCAATTTTTATTCAACTCCTTTATCGCACAGAACAATTAACTGAAAAAAAAGTTAGAACAAATTTCACGTTTCTATTTCATTTAAAGGTCTCAGTAACTATGATTTTTTAGGAATGTGAGAAAAAACTCTCGTAGCACGACTATTGACAGTTTAATTGATCAGTTTGTACCTCTTTTATGGGAAGCATTTAGGCATATCTCAATACACACGTAATTTTATTACAGATTGTCTTTATTTGTCGTAATGCATGGCACGCACAATATCCCGAAAAAAACGAGTGAAAATTCAATCCCTCTTCCAGTCGAAAGGCTGAGTATATTTGTGGAAAAAAAATGAAATGCAACCAAACTTCCTCAACCGCGATCTGATAAATTTCTTTTGGAGAGAAAAAAAAATTGATAAGCCGGAGTCTCATGTTTGGTTCCGTTTCCCTCCTTTTTATATCCTTTCCAGCAAACGATTACGAACACACATTCCTTTTCGATTGATTTATATCGCAACATCAAGACAACAGATAAGTTTTTTACGGCCTCGTTTGCAGCCATCGACGAAATTTTCGAACTGCCAATCTTGGATCGACTTCGCTCGTGCTCATAAAAAGCTTTTGACAAGATTCCCAATACGAGCAATTAAATATTTTTATCAAAATTCAAACAACCAATCGATCTTTGTAAACTTCTGTGAGTTTTTGCAATATTGCTCTATTAATTCGCACTGTACCGGCCTCGGGAAAATGAAAAATCATGTCAAAGTATTTCTCAGACACTGCCAGTCAAATTTTGAAACGAAACTAAACTTTTTTTCTCTCCTCTAAGCAGCTGAGACTCTTTGCCATTTGAACAACTCTTCTACTCCATGCAGTTAAGTTTATTGTTAAATATCCAGTGAAGCTGTTTTTGCGTTTTCTTTTGATAAACGATTTTTTTAACATATGGTACGGCACGTTCCGAAGACGATGATTTATTTTATTAGTCGTATCGTACGTACACCTAAGTATAAATATTCGTCAAAAAATCTTCGAACCACGACATCATTGTTGATAAAACATTCACTTAAGAGCTCTGAGCTGCTGGGAATTTTTGAATAAACTTTGTCGGTCGTGAACCAATTAATAAATATTGCCGATTTTATAACGAGAGAATAAATTGAAAGAAATGACAATAATTGTAAACGTTACCATTGATCGACAATATTCGATACTGCAGCTGCGTTTAAACGACTACGAAGATTTCTTGCATTTTCATTTATAATTTCGGTATAGTGAAGAGCACGTGGACCGAATGACTAAACTTCGACCTTGTACTCCGTTGGAATGAGTTTATCCGAAGCTTCCGTCAATTCGGTAACCGGAAGTATGATAAGGGGTGGCATTTTTTTGTTTTTTAGGTTCCATCAACACGAATTGTGACGAATTTTTTAGGCAAGTCACATCATTTTTATCCAGAGCAATGCCTACACAATACTCGTTCGTTTTAGATGACTCTATTCTACTTTTTTACAAGTTTATCGTTGACATTATACACTGGAAAATGAACATATTTGAGAAACGATCAAACTGTGTACAACGATCGTTTTTGTTTTGTTTTATAATTATCAGGCCGATTAAACGATTAATTTAATGGATTCGATTTTTTATCGATATTAAAAACCCATTGGGAGCTGGAAGAATTCACGAAAACGATCGATTTTTTGATATCTTCATGTTCACCGTTTACAGATGATTTCGATTCATTTATCAGTTCGTATATATTATCTTTTTGTGTATATATATATATATATATATGCATTTATTTACACATGTGCACGAAAAATCCAAAATATACACTCGTCGACGCACTTGTTTAGTCGTTTATCAGGCTTTTATTTCGAGTTACGTTCGATTTTTGAAAAAAATTGACGAAGTAACGTTTACTGCCCCGGAAGACTCGCTCCGACTCGGTCGCGGACGAGTCCTCGACCTCGTCCTCCTCGCCGTCGACGTCGGGAGCTAGGACTGCCTCTAACGGAGTCCTCATTCACGACGAAGGGACTCACAGTCGAGACGCTCATCACACAGACGATGACGACGGCGGCGTCGACGACGAATCTGGTCGATAGGAGAGCGCACGCGTGCCAATGCCTTTCTCATCCTCGACGTCGACGTAATCGTCGTAAATATATGTTCAATTTTCGTGCACATCATCCTCTTCCCATCTCCTACATCCATGGGCCGTTCAAGGCCACTTTGGCCAATAAAAAATCATTTTATTTCGAAAAAATCCACAATATAATTGTCCACTGCCAATTTTTCAAACCATTTGAAAATTTATCCGCCGATTAATCTTTCAATTTTCTATATTTTTTTTTATTCAACCTTCCGAATGGTTGGAAATTTGGTAAATTCAATTGATTTTTTCTCTCAGACGAAACGCTGAACATCGTCGACGAAATTGAAACTGTTTTTTATGCTCGTTGGCGAGCTCTGTTCAAAAGTCCAGAATTTGATATCGTCAATCGTTGCTTGACAGGAGGTATTTTTTCATCTGTATCCATGTGAAAGTTTGGGATATATTTTTCGGTCCTCAGAGAGAGAAACCTCGGAAAACCATTTATCTTCGATATTTAAACGGTTTGGAAGTTGACATTTTGTTGACAGTTTGGTAGTAGAATTTTATGATTGTATGGATGACTTGCGAATGGAATCAACGCTCGTTTGATTCCTTTGCGAATTTTCTTTCAAATGACGTTCGCATCATATGGTATATTAATTTAATTACATAACTTTTTTAGGTACAATTTTTCGAAATTACTTTTAATTATTTCAAAATAAATTGACTGAACGTTTATACGTTTTTGGAATTTTCGACGTTCGATAAATTTCTAAAAAAATGACAGCCAAAGAAATTTCATTCCCTCGTTTTTACAAATGTAGCTCAAATTTGGTGAGAATAATATAAAAATATATGACTTATAAAAATGACCTGAAAAAATTGTGAATTTTTTTGTTTTTCGTGAGCAAGTACACGGTGAAAGGACGCGAATGAACAAACGTAAGAGAAATGAGTAAAGAGCACGTAACTCATGTTACGATCGTAATAAAAACGTGTATAGAACGATTTAATCGATGAATGTTGCTAGCAGAGAATTATTACCTTATCAACGTTTTGGTGTTCCCGAGGTTTCTTTTTCCATTGCTCTCCACTAAAGTAGGACATTTGTTTTCCCACAAAAACCGATTCATATCAAAAAACTTCGTTTTCATTCTTTACACAGTCCTGTGGATAAAAAAAATTGATAACCAGTGGCAAGTTCGCAGACAACGAAAAAGGTTTTTTTTTTTTTTTCATTACTATAATACGAGGAATATTTTGAGCTTTTAGTAATTAAGAATTCCTATCAATACACCGAATACATTTACGTTGGAAAAATATAAGTGAACAGCATTTAAATTTAGACTTTAAATACTAGGAATAGACAGAAAATAAAAATAAAAAAATAAATATTACTCTTATTCGATTGTTTATTTCATTTTTATTCTTCCTGCGTAAATTCTGCGGATTGGTTACGGGTCTAGCCCTAATTCACTGTTCCTGTTCCTTTTTCTGTGAGACTCCCCATGAGAGTGTTGCCCACAGCTACTCTTTGCTGTATCGCATTTGCACGAGGGCCAAGGGAAACTGTGAAAACCCCGGTCGATAAAGTTGGCCCCATTTTCTCTCGGTGGCCAATTTCATTTTTTTCTAGATTTTTCGCTCACTTCACGAATTTCCATAATTCTATGAGGTCCTTCTAACAAATTTTGAAAAATATTGACGAAATCATTCTTTTTCGAATTCACTATTGTATCGTAACTGCACAAGGATTCGAGGAAACTCTGGCGCAGCCAACTCAATTTAATAAAATATCAGAAACCTGTCAAAATAGTGCAATCGTAATTACTTAAAATACGAATTTATTTTCGTAATGCCAAGTGTCATGACAACTGAGTCGCTGTGAGTGCGAGGTAGATTTAAGAACCGACAATTTTCCACTCTGAGGGAGTTCGGTGACTGCTTTATACCCTTAAAAATGAAAAAGTGAATAAACATTCTTTAATCACACCTTTAACAATGTTGTGTTGAAAACTCTGGTTGAAGACTTGCGATTCTGTTGATACGAGAGTGTTTATACAAGAGCTTTGCGTCTGAGTATATACACGATAACGAGAAGCATATACGATTAATTTTCAAAGGTGTATGAGCTGTAATTAACTGCAGCGTTTGCTTGATATGGTGTGCATAATTATTGAAATCTGATATGAAGTTTCATACATTGTGAGCGAAAACGCACATTTTCGAATCCCTACGATGATTTTCAACATGACAAAAAATTTGTTTGCTATAAAAATGCTCGGATGACGTGTATTGACAATGCAAATATCAAATTCTACGTTTATTTTACTCGGTTTCGTGATAAGGTAATGTACTTGGAACAATAAATTAATGCTCATAGAAATCAAATGGTTTTGTGTCATTTACTGAGTAGAAAAATCACTGTATTTGTCATCGTTTATAATTTATTTTTCGAGAACTATAATTATTGGAAACTGCACAAAAGTTTACCCGTAAACTGAACACATTTGTAGTGCTGCCAGTTTTTTTTCCAAGGTTTTAGCTGAAGTAGTTTTCTAAATAAATGGGCAACGGGAGGAAAAGTTCTCAGTGAAATGTTGAGGTGTACGGAACATAAAATAGGAGGAACGATTGTTTCGAGATCCTTAAGGTGATCCATCAGTCCTTTGAGTGCGAGAACGATAACTAAAAAGTAAATACACACGTTGTTTTGACAAATCTTTAAAATTTCGAGAAAAAGCGAGTCTAAAAAAAAAAAGAAGTGCAGTAGAATTTTTACCGACTAAACGACCGATAAATTACCTCAAGCCAAATCGTGCGATGAAAAAACGTTTTCTACTTTATCTTCGATTCATTACTTATCGGGGCCGGTCAACTAGGTCACTGCACCAAGGAAATCTAACTTATCTGCAAAAGACATACCGCTTGTCGGTAAGGTAGGAAACCAAAGATAAGATGTCAGAGACAAAAAATATCTGTAATTGATAAAAATTAATAAATTCATCTAATTTCGACCACATAAAAATTAGAAACCTTTTTCATAGTTTCCTCTTATGATATGAACGTACTTTATTTGTAATCATAGTTCATTGGCATCCTGTCTGATGGGGCTGATTGCGAAAGACTTGGCCACATCTTTCAGTATTAATCCTTTTTTCAACAAATCTCTGTAGCCAATAATTTTCTGAGAATCAGATAAATAATGTTAGTGAAACAATTTTTTTAAATTATAACAAAGCTTTGGAAATGATACGTATCTCAAGTTAGCAGTGATTCATTAATGTTGTTATCATTATAATAATCATGGTTTATTGTTGAAAGTGTGATATCGATATAATGATTCGTATCCTAATTAACTACAATCCTACGTTCATAACTATGATAGAGTCAATTGTTTATACATGGATTATACAATATTTACAAAACAAAAGAAAAAAAAAACAAAAAAGACTTAAGCAACTTTTGTTTTCATTTTTATCTTTCGTTTTTTTTGTTTTTATTTCATTGGCTTTTTCGACTCATGGACAACGAGTTCATGCCAAATGATTATTCACAGGACTGCGGGGTAGCAGTTAATTATGTATATGTATTTATATATATATATATATTTATGTGTCACGAGTTTAGTTCCATAAGTTAGGGTTCGATGCCCCTCATACGCACAAGGGAACTCGTATTACGAAGTGTCAGCTTTTTTTTTTTCTAAATACGAAATTGTCGTATATATAAATTTTTTTTTCTTATATTCTCGCTTCACATAATATAGCAAAAGAAATTATGTCTGTTGTTAAAAAGTATTCTCTGACGTTTTCCTCCTTGATTCGGCCATTGGTCATCATTCACACTCGCACGTACAATCTTCTTTGCAAATAGTATTTACACTATTGTTTAGTTCTTTTTAATTAACATTTATCGCTCGTTCTCACTGACACAATTATATTGAACGAGGATCGTAATTTCAATGATTTTGCATTATATTATTTTTACAGCGAGTCTCCGAGTCCCGATTTATTTTCGAGTTGATCAGTAACGCACCAATACAAACTTTGCTTTTTCTGTTATCTTTACTTTTTCATTAGCTCATACGTTTCTCTTAATTAAATCATACTTTCTGTTTTGATCGGAACGCTCCTGATTTTATTTATATTTTTATTTAATCTCTCTCTCTCTCTCTCTCTCTCTCTTTCTCTCTTTTTTTCTCACTTATTGGCAAATCGTCGTTCGTTATTACACGATGGATTTGATCGTTTTGCGGTCAAAGGATCGTTAGGCGATAGAATTTTGTTATCATGAGAAAAAAAAGTGACAAATGCTCAAATTTGCAAATCATTGTATTTTTTTGAAGCTTTATTCTGTAACAAGTGATTCATTTCGTACTTCTGCTTGTTTTCTTGGGATTGTAACAACTTTTTGTCGTTCTGATATTTGATTTTTCAATTATTTATGTCTAATTATGCACTTATTACATTGAATCTACGTGCTAATATGTATTTCGAGATTGATAGGTATTGATGCGATCTCGAAACGATATTTCTTCGCCTATTCGTTCCTGAGAGAAAATGTACATCGGCCAGTGTATTGCCTAAACATTCTACCAGTTATTTTACGCTATATCTGGTTGTTTATTATTCTTTTTTTTTACCACCAATGTATAAATATATTTCGAAGTTATTCTCATATTCTATTTCTTCTTTTATTTTTCGTGTATCAATACAAAATTATCTCGATATGCTTACGCTTCATAGAACCGACGTGATTAATTCGCTTTTATAAACAAATAAAAAATTGTAATTTTTCGAAAAATATTCAACTGTAAATGCACCAGTCACAGAAATTGGGAATCCATTTTTCTCATTCAATTTTCTTTTC
Source organism: Campoletis sonorensis (assembly GCA_013761285.1). NCBI lineage: Eukaryota > Metazoa > Arthropoda > Insecta > Hymenoptera > Ichneumonidae > Campoletis > Campoletis sonorensis. Next base: position 27,078 of record JACEOJ010005720.1, on the reverse strand, counting down.
AAATTAAAACGCCATATGTAAATATTTGGGACTCCATCCAAACGTTAAATTAATTTTTCATTTTATTTTTCTTGTCAGAGTCCGGCAGTTCCGGCGAAAAATTATCAACGATCAATTGCATACTGTTGTTTCATCGGAGCTTTGTCAGTTTTTCGAAATTATAAGAGTGATGGAATTCTTTAAATATCTTTTGCCCCAAATTATAAGGATTTTTTTTTTCCATAAATTCAAAGACATTTTTTTGCCACAAGAAATAACGCACATGAATAAATTTGGAAAATTTCATTAATGGGTGAGAAGTTGCAGAAACGGAGTATGACTGTGAAGAATAAAAAATAATTGAAAAAACCATAAACACTTACGTCACGGGAACGTGTTCCAATTTCGAAGATGACGAGAAAAATTCTTTGTGTTTTTATATCGACGTGGCAGAGTATTAACGGCAAATATTCAATTTTGAAAAAGTTTAAAGTCATGGGAACCAAAACTCAGTCGGCTGTAATTACATTTTTAAGACGATTTAAATAAATATTAGGTCGTTGTTTGAATTTTTTTAACAAATTCTTTCAAGAAACGTATGTAAACAACTCTGTATTTTATTTTATTATAAAAATTTGTTCATCCGATATTTTTTTTTTAAGAATATTCTAAAAATCAAGTAAAGTGTCAAAATAGGTGTTTCAGTAAAAAATAAGTAAAATATTCAATAAAATAAATGTATAATATTGATAAATAATTATTTGTCAACTGACTGTGAATTCTGTTATACAAATTAATCGTTTGCAGAGAAGAAATACATTTCGATTTTGAACTATAAATATCTGAAACGTTATTTATCGTGGCTGTAAGTGCAAACAATTACTTTTTTTTTCTTACGAATCCCACAATATTTGATCGTATGAATTAATAAGAAAAAGTACGATCGTGTACCCCGCCGATTTGAATAATTTCCTATGTGCTGAAGCCCATCGAAAAATAAGAAATTCAACTTTTTTTTCTGCCCACGAAGGTTTTTAAGGGGTTGAATTAATTTTCAAATTTATGCGTGATTCGCAGCTGGTACACAATTGCATCGAGAAGGGTTCGATTGAAGCTCAGTCAATTGTAAAATGTTCTTCAGGTCGAATAAGTAATTTAGGATGTTTAATTTTTTTTCTCCCTTATTTAATCATCCCCTGACGTTCATACACTGTACAATTTTTTTTGAATTTTTCTCAATTACAGAGGAATGTACGACGAAGGTTGTTCCAAAAAATCAAGAATTTGTGGATTCGATATGACAAAATTGATGATTTCCGAACCTCTGAACTTTGTATTGGAAAATTTTTCCCAAAAATTGTAATTTTTTTAACCTTCAGTTAACTTTTGAACGTGACTGTGACGAGACTACTGCTTTAAAATGAAATGTCGGATTCAAGGGATGTTGAGATTCTTGTCCCTCAAATTTGTCGTGAAAACCTAAAAACTCATCAATTTTTTTTTCCTGCGAATACAGCTTTCGTCCTACCAAAATTTTCTGCTAAGTGTTCATTTTTGTACGTTTAATGTGAGTATTTCAAAATCTACCAAAACATTGAACAGGTCAAATTTTTTTAGAGTTGATTTGACCCCTAAACAGCTCTCTTATGGGCCGATTTTTTTGTTTTTTAACTCAAAAACGTGATTATTTTTTTTCGATGGGTTACAACACGTCAAAAAATGATTAAAATCCGAGGGGACACGGAAGTATCTCTCCTTGTCCTAGTTGCAGTGGTAATATAAAATCCTCGTAATTTGAATGACGTTTGGCGATTTGTGAATTTGTATTGCGACACCGTGGATAATAATTTTCATATACAATAATTAATTTATTATTATAATACTATGATACAAGGTTATAAGTACATTGGTTTAGTGATTGCAGGCTGCTCCTCTCATATCACAGCGAGGGGCGCTGCCGGGCCCGCTTCTACTTACAAGTACTATTTACGATTCGTTCCCACACATATTCACACTTTCTTCCGCACGTTTTTTCTCCATTTGTTCTAATAATCGATCCCTCGGTTTTTCAGATGAAAAACCAACAAAAAACATGATAAAATCACTGATAAATAATATTTCTAAAAATCACGACTTTGTCGGTTATCCTCTAATAAAAAGTTCGTGAGTAACGACCTATCTCGAAAGTCGATGTCCTCATTTTATTCGTTCCGTGATTGGTCGGTCGGTTGGTTACGTAGCGTGTTTCAGGTCGTGCTGTTTGACAGTCCCAGTCCCGCTGTCATTTTGACATTTGCGTGAATACGCCCGCGGTTATATGTTCCTCTCAGAATAAAACTTTTTTCACATGTATGAGAGTAGTAGTAGTAGTAGTAGTAGTAGTTAATATGGTAGTGGTTCATGACAATAGTATATTTTTGAAATATTAATAAATTTTAAGACGAATTAGATCACGTCTATTTTTATCAACAGCGTTTAATGATATAGCCCAGAGATAAGCAGCACATTCGGATAAAAAAGAATCTGTATTTGTGTATAAAATAATATAACGAATAGTTTTTCAGTCTCCACTTTTTTAAACTCGAAATGAGAAAGAATTTTCCGTACATTTCAGCTTGAAATGCAATATTATGTTTGTGGCGTCATTCACATTCCAAATTGAAATTTTTAAAATATTTTTTTATCAT